>CAKZFK010000011.1:0-23313 GCA_936440205.1 Lepidonotus clava | reverse complement strand
TCCATAAACTTTACTCATATTATTATCAGTCTCAGACCCTCCAGGCTCCGTGTGCGACCAACCTCTGAGCATCCTTTCATTGTGTTGCGTCAAATACATCAACATACTGAGAGCGGGGCTTGCCCCGGCCCCAATTCCCGGAAAAGTTAGCTATTTGAAGAATGTATATAAGGTCAGAAAGGCATTAAGCGTGAGGTTCTTCAAATGCACACACCCTCCCCTTTTCCAATTTATATCTGCCAATGAAAATCATCAATTATGGTTATTTACCTTTCACCAGTTTTTTTTGTTAGGTCAACAGAATAATCTGATACAGAAAGCTGAAGTAAAAATGTCAATCAGCACATCTACATAGATTTAAGACTCGCATACCGTACACCAGTAATGATTTTGGGGGAAAAACACACACAAAAAACTACAGAGAACTTATAACCATAGCGAACCCGAAAAATAGCTGTGGCTTGTATGTATATTATAAACTTATATCGCATCCGACAAGACCCATCGCTTCTAATCCCCGGCTTGCTTTGGTAAAATAGTTGTGTAGCGCCTGTGAAAAATGTCAATGCGCCCTCTGGTCATCTTTTGCCTTTGGTATCTAGGCCTGTCACTTGGCCTAATATCAAGTGCCAAATGCCCTTTAGACTACACAATTACCCTATTTCCCAAGGAAATTCAAAATTTCTAATTATTTCCAGAAAATGTCCTTAAATTGATTATATAGGCCTATGACTTGTCATGAATTTCTTATTAATTGTACTCACCGTCATGAAAGAACGATGACGAAATGTGGTTTGAAGTAATGAAGACGATTTCATAATATTTCAATTGATGCGTAAAACGAATTCACATTTGAATTGCTCCCCTATTTATATTCGGCAAAACATTTAAAGTTTAGAAAAATGTCAGAAAACGCCAGAACTTGGCCTGCAGCCGGATGGGGGACAAGAATGTTAATTGCAATAATACCAGTTTATTTTAGCATTGGTATTTATTACTGCTGTATATGCTGCTAGATTATTGCTCTAAAATGACTTTGAATATCAAAGATTAACACTAGAAACACATGTTTTGAATTTCGAGTGAGACTGGTTTATAATCCACTGCAGTAACTGCAGTAATCCGCCAGTGTTCCCGTGCTCGGCGCGATGCTTTCACAACAATTGCAAAATAAAGGAAATGCAATTTTGATGGCCTCTCTCTTAAATTGGCTCATGTGAGATATCGCTTTCGAGTAATGCAATAAACATATAAAAATATGATCTTTTTTAATCACCAACTCGTTTGGCTACAAGTGTATAATATTCATATACTATAATTATATTAACCAGTGGCGGATCCGGGGGGCGGGGCAAAAGGGGCAATTGCCCCCCCCCCTCCCCCCCAGACTTCGTGGATTTCTTTTAAAATAATCGACTTTTTTTTATTCATACAAATTTGACACGATTTATTTTCACTTTTTTAAAAGAGGGAGGTGGGGGGGGGGGCAACCCCCCCCCCCCCCCTACCCCCCGATGACTGACTCTGGATCCGCCCCTGTTAACTGCATGACTGTTTAGGGCAGGTGAGGGGTGGATGAAAAAGTAATAATTTTAGAACCACAAAAGACAAGTGATAACACCCCAAGTCCTTATTGAGTAGCATTAAGTATGTAATGCTTAGCAATTTACATAGACCGGGAACATTAACGTTTTCCTTAGAAGAATTTGGTCTAGCTACTTATGACATTCTCCTTCCTACTGTCACGAGTGAAAATAGGACGAAGAAGAAGGCCAGATAATTGATAATAATTATATTCATTGACAAGTTTGATTAATATAACTTACACAATCACTGGATATCAGAAACAATGCGCTAATTATAATTGCCCAAATGGAGCTATTCTCTTCAGTAATATTTGGAAAAATGATCACAGTGTATAAATATTACTCAGACACACATCTTTCCAATCTATGAGACCTTGTGCAGACGTCTCGTGATCACTTTTTCTTGATCACCATGTTGCAATCATGACCACGTAGGTCTGAAATAAATACAAAGTTCTAAAGTCTAAATGATGTTGATAGTGATTATGATTCAGTCAGATTGTATCAAGTGAATAGGGCATAACGATTTGTTTTAAGTGCTTCAAAGTTTCAAAGAATAGCCATTACAAATTTATCACTAATATGGCGGCTAAAACATGATATTATAATTCTAATAGAAATATGATAGAAATTTTATTGGTCAACCAAAATCCTGATAAAGGCTAGAAGTGCCCTCTACCTTGAGCAGCTTGCACCCTATATAGGCCTATTTTATGTTGTAGGAAAGGCACCAATCCAATTAACTTAATTCAGTTGTAAAATGTAATCATATAGATTCAGTCAATCAATGAGACTGGAACGTGTATTATTTTGAAGGCATGAGTACCTCTAACGTTCCTTGCTCACCATAAGTGAAATAACACATAGTGGAATATAGCCTTATATCAGAAACAAAAACCTGATTTTAGTAGCCTCATTGAAGTTTCATTAAACACATTTTTAATTTGGTAAAGCAGCGAATAATGCACCAATAACAAATATCAAGATGATATGTATGCATCAATAAATATTACTGTACAGATTAGATTTCAATATATCTCCCGTCTAACATGCAGAGGTTGCAGTTATAGTGTCCATTACTAAGTCTTATGGAAACTTTTTGAAGAATTACAGTGTCATCATGCAGGATATCGAAGAATAAACTTCCAGATTTCACACAAAACATTTTCCTTTGGGTTAAATTCCGGTAATTTTACATGACAAGTATCTTGAAATCTGCATTTTCTGAAGGATTATAACTGCTGGTCACATTGCAGTTTATTGATCTTAAAATGTACCCCATTTTGTTTATTTTATGATAAGACATATTTGTCTCAACTATTGGCGATATTTCCCTCTAGATCACAACCCAACAAACAAGTCTATGATGAATTTATACAATTCTGTAGGAATAACTCGTAGGCTGAGTTAGGAAAGATCGTATCTCATAGACAAATATGGAGGCATTTCCTGACCCCATGAGCATATGGAAAATTCTATCTTTTTAATCTATAATTGGAATGTTCCTTGGACTGTTATAAGTCAGAAAATAAAGGTCGTATCTGCTTTTTAAAAATGTGAAAATATAGATTTTGTTCACAAGATTTTATCATTCTAATTAGTATATATCCAGTACATAATTATTCAAATAGCCATAAGACAGAACGAACAACTTTGATCAATTATAGTAAATATAATTGTATAATTATATGGGTATATATTTGAGGGGACACCTGCATCAGTAATATTCATGAGGTCACATGCTTCCTACATGTTAGTTTTGGCGGAAATACATGTTTTCCAGGCCGTCATTGAGTGCAGCTGAATCCCCTCACCTTGTAATTTTTTCTTTGTTTGTTTCTTTGTTTGTTTATTAATTATTAATGTTAAATAAAAGGGCCGACTTATCAATATTATCATTATCCTGATTCGGCAAGAATGGCAATTCCCTTGTTTATCCTGTTTTAATATAGGGCCTATAACACATTTGCATGACTAGGCCTACTATAATATTAACTTCTTTTTGGTGTAAAGACCCCTGTTCAAGTTAACAGCATAATGCGTATCTCAAAGAAGGGACACTTATATAATGCGTTGATAGATATTATACATTTTTATTGGCAGTCAAAGTAATACTGTTAGATACGACCTTCGGTTACTCAGCCGATGTACTATTCAAAGAGGTGGTGACATGAGTGTAGCTAGATTAGTCTTATAAACCACTTTTGGATCATTGACAAAAAAAATGAAATGAAGAACAATCATGTAACAATTCATACACCACGGGCACCCATCAATTTAATTTATCATCATAACCATTTATGATATTCTGTACCAGTTAGTAATAGGCTTATACATATTATATGGATACATGCATACATGTATCATGATAAAATATTTGCTAAAATATTGCGGCATGTAAAATATGAAAACGAGCGGCTTGCCATAATTCCATCACATGCTTGCAGTATTAAAGCATCAGGTGTACATTCGGCGCATTCACAAACAGGCGCTGCCTCATCATTGAGAAGTGAACCAACTTCATAGTCGTACCCGCATATATATCTCCATGCACCTACACATCAACCTGACAGATCTCAACGAGTAACAACATGGTCAGGAGTCCTCTAACTGACGTAACCATCCCCAAGGATGTCGGAATGGCCGAATTTGTCCTTAGGAGATTAGAGGGGTTCGGAGACAGGACAGCAGTGGTGAGTTAACGTTAAGGGCAATCTGCAACACGAGGCTCTCCTTATGAGAATGGTTATAGGTGTAGGAGGTGGGGGGCGTGGCGCAGAGTGCGTTACAGCACATGCATTACAGGGTCATGGTCGTATTATGGGGTGCCGAGTGGTAATGAATTCATTTAGTTTTGAACTCTGACATATTCGTCATAATTATTTATGGATGGTCGTAACTTTTTTTTCAAATTTAATTCCAAACTATTTCAATTAACAAAATTGTTTTTCCAATAGTATAAGAAAGTTATGATGCATTTGCTAATTTCAATTATTGTAATTGGAAATTTGTGTTTTTTTTTGTATTTACTGTTTTATATGCCAACTATTATCAGTATGACACTGTGTACATTATGTTAATCTCCGCCTATGACAAGTATACCTAAATGAAGATCATCATGGATGAACTATATTATGGCAAACAGAGCGTACATAGGGCCTAATCATGTTCATGGAACTGTTGGTTACACAAACAGAATCTATAGGCTTATTATATTATCATTGCATGAGTTATCAAACAGAGTACAATCTTCTATGCCAATTATTCGGAATATTCTGTTGAAATTGTGTTCTTCTTATTCTTATTAGGCCTACTTGGGGTGTTGAGAGTTGAATGCATGACAGGAAAGAGTAGGTGATCATTTTGTAGTACATAGCGGATCACTGGCCATAGCAACTGCATCTCCAGACTACGCAATCATAGATACAGGCAAATTGTTTCATGTGGGCTAGCTGTTAAAACAAGATTAAAGCAAACTGTGAGCACATGTAAGTCTTTGATAATGGTTCCATTCAGAATCCACACTGTCAAACAATGTCAAACAATTTACCGACCATGGAGCTTTTAAATATCTTTTTGAAAGGAATCAATGTAGGGAATTGAAAGGGAAATTTTGCAGATGCTATACATTGTCCAGATAGAATGGTTTCACAGTACAGTGTGGTAGAAGTCCTGTAACATTCATCAGTGTACACACATATCACAAACTATAGATTGCACAAAGATCAGATAGCAGTGTACACGTTTTGTGCAATGTATATAAATATGCATAAATTATATGTACGTTTATCATATGGATACATATAAAGGTATATATGTGTATGTAAATGCAATAAAGTCTCAGAACTTGAGCGTGAATAATGTGATTAAAAACTCATAGCACACACACTTTTATTCAGAGGACCACACTTATTTCCAACCTGGAGGTTCCCCACTCAATGACATTTTATGTAAAAGCCTCGGCGATCAATAACCCCGCATTTTGGAGAAACGCACACTGCTTGAGCATTGAGTAAAAAAACATAGCACACACCTCTATATTCAGGTGACCATGTGCACTCCTAAGGGGCCGTCCATAAATGATGTCATACTTTTTCAGGGTACTTTTAGACCCCCCCCCCCCCCCGTCACAATGAATTTTCAATTTTAAGCATGAAAATAAGTCCTGCTTTCGGGCAATGTCACACTGTTCAACCTACCCACCCACCCCCTTGTGTGTGACATCATTTATGGGCAGCCCCTTATTGGGAGGTTTCCAACAGTATAGTATAGTAAAAACAGTGTTTGCAGGTAGCATGTTTCTCATGCATATATAAGATAAGGTATAATAGGGAAAATTAAAGCCTCAGATGTGGAGTGAGTACCCTGCAGCTGGGGATGAATGTACGATGCTTGAGAACAAAGAACCCATAGCACACATTATTGTACATTTTATTTTAGATGAGCAGGAGGTTTCTCACTCGAATGACTTTCAAAGTAAAAACATTTCTTGGAGGATGCACGTTTCTCATGCGTGTGATATGGGAAGTAACAGGGAACTGACTACATAGGCAGAGCTCAGAGAATACTTTCAGGAGTATAATGCATTGATCGATCTAAGAAAGTGGCACCCTCTGCAGTGGAGGTAAAGGAAAGGAAAGGAGCTTGGTGGAATTGAATAAGATCTTGAGGTAAGAATTATGTGGGATTATCAACTTAGGAAGGAAACGCGAGGGAACCACAAGTACCTCTGACAGTAGCGGATCCAATGGATGGGGATGGGGGAGGGCAAAGGGACAATTCTCCCCACCACGGATAGCATAATTCCTGTGGTCTACCTGCGGGCTAGCCTAGATCAATGTGCATCATGGGTAATATGTCGACAAAGCACAAGGCTTATGCATAGACATTTTCAATAATCGTGGCATCATTTGTGGTTAAACATGATACAGATCAATATCAGCTATTTCATTATTTTGTATTCATGTATGTTTATCAGTTGGCTTGAAGTTGGCTTGAAGATTCATTCATTATATATGGATGTAGGGAAAATTTGGTTAAATTTTCTATAGATTTCCCTGTGATTTTGTCAACAAAATTAGTCCAAATTAACCTGCAGGTGCTTAAAATACTGAAAATCAGCTATCCACGGTAGGGAGAATTGCCCCCCTCCCACCTCCCAAACCAATGGGGAAAATGTTGGCATCTTAACATTGGATGTTTTGTGGTAATAATTATGGTGTTGTTCATTTTCATTTTATAGGGGGTTTGGGATTTGCCCTCCTGGAGCAATGACTTTGGATCCGCCCTTGTTGCACTATTGCATATCAATTCTGTGGTATACAGAGTCAATCAGATAAGGATATCTTTCATTACGAGATAAGCAGAGATCAGCGTCAAGGATCAAATTGGTTCATGGTCATGGTAACTCAGGGCAAGAGAGGTCAATGAAAATGTTTATGTTTCAACGTTTAGATCATCATAGGGGTATGCTTATATCGTATACATAGATGTATGTATGTATGTATGTATGTATAGGTAACAAAGGATTCAATGAACTGCAATGTATAGTACACAGTGCAGTTCATTGAATCCTTTTGATTCACCCTATAAGCAAAGAAGAAATGTATTACAGGGCTGGATCGGGGGGGGGGGGGGGGTGGAGTCCAAGGGGTCCTGACTCTTCCCCCACCCTTTTTGGTTGGCCCCTTAACTCAAAAAAGGGGGTAGGGTGTTAAACATACATCATTTTAGTACTTTAATTATCCCCCTTTCAAAAATCCTGGGGGGCGGACCAAAAAACATCGGCGAGAAGTCCACTTTCTTGTACGATTAGTGCGACGAGCCACGATAAGTTTGCCCAAACCCGCCCAGAAAACATCTCGTGGGCCGTTTCTTCTCGTCGCGCGTTTTTCTCGTGGACAGTTCTCGCCCACCCAAACTTCTCGCCACCCACGCTGAACTTCTCGTCTAATTTCATGACGTTACGTCTTGACCTGCGTATGAGGTCAGCATTTTGGCACGAGATATCACTTCCGGTACCTTCGCGTTTCGCTTGTATCGGCCTATATGTATGAGGAAACAGTTCACTCTCGCCGGGAACAAGTGATTGAGCTTGTTTTCGGCGGGTTGACGTAGATTAACATATCGATATTGACTTATACAAGCGAGACGAGTTGTGGACAAGTTATCGGGAGTACTTCTTCGTCTTGGTTTTCTCCGACAAACTCCCCGATCTTCCGTGCAAGGTGAGTTAAACTAATGAATTTAATGAACTTGTAGTAGTATAGTTGATAAGTAGTTTCTGTGTAACATCTCTGTAAATGCTAGATGAACGAAATGTGTAGTAAATTTGCATATGTACTGTCCAACCTCCGGAATAGGTCTGTAGACCGCCTTGTGCTTTCTGAATGTCTTGTGTATCAATAACCGGATAAACGAAGTTCCCTTTTCTGTTAATTTAGATGTCTGCGGATTCCCCTGACCCCGAGGTTAAGGCACTGGATCGTAAAATCCAATCGATAACCGACGTTCTTGCTCGTGGGGATGTCAGTGAGAACGATAAGGCCTCACTAGCTCTGTTACTGGAGGAGGCAAAAGAGGAAAAACGTCAGAGAGCCGAGAACTATCTCGAGTCCATACTCTCGCATTACCGCCCTGGAGGTAAGACTAGTAGGCCCAAGCCTAAACTTTCTACTGTAAAGGAGGAGAAGGAAAAGGAGGAAACTATAGTTGTAGATGACAGTGATGACAACTCCCAAACGGCGAAGAAGCCCTCGGCGTTATCGCTGAAGGGCAAGAAGAAGGAAAACCTGACTCTAGTAGTTGAGGAGAAGTCGAAACCCTTGTCCAAAAAACTAACCAAGACGAAGAAAACCACCCCCAAAGTCTCCGTAGAAGACAGTCCCCTACCCCCTACCCCCCAATCATCTGCTCCTACCCCAAGGGGCCGTAAGAGGAAGAAAGCCCCTGCTGCAGCAGCAGGTTCAGCCAGTACATCGACTGACCCTCCTACAACTAAGGCAGCTGAATCTTCCGCCGTTGTCAAGAAATCAACAGTTAAAAAAGTCTCCAAAATTGACAGTCGACCACGTCGTAACGACGTGGTTTGGTGTTCGTCCGATATGGAGGACGGGGACCCTTCTGGCGTGGCATTCACTCATGAGGAACACAAAGCAATGTACGACACCGCCCGTGAGGACGCGTAAGTATATGTCAGAATAAAAAAAAAAGAAATAGATTTATCTCTTCATATTAAAATGTCTTGGTATGTCTTGGTAATCTGATAAGCCATTATACAATTCTGTAATAATTTTTACCATCCTAAAGAAATTTCTGTCCAAAATTATAGACATGTACTAGTTGCAATAGGGGGCAAATTAAATCTTACTCTCCTACAAAACGTGCCTACAGTAATCAGCGTAAATAAACCTAATCTGATAGGTCAAAGTATAGAGTGAAAAAAATTCTTATTTCATCCCTTTTCAATAGCGATGCTTTCAAGAATTCCTTCAAGGGAGAAATCACGAGGGAGAAGAAGAATGAACGTCGTAAGGCCCTGTTCAAGAAAATTAAGGAGGCGGTCAACTCTGTTGGTGGTAATCGGCGGCGGAAGAAATACCTATATATACACTCGCAAGACCACAAATCCACGAGTAGGAGCGCTGTAAGTTAAATAAATATCTTTAAAATTTTCTCGTGGCCATTCCTGTACAAAATATCTCGTCGTAACTTGAAAAAAATAGGGATGTAATTATATCTTGGAAAATGTAAATCTCTCGCTTTAGAATTCAAAGTGAAATGTTTTAATCATCTCGTAAATAACCCTTACACGTAATTAAATATGTATTCAGACCCTCTGTAATAAATTGTTTTGTTTTGTTATACTTGTACTGTCACTTAACCTTCAAAGTTTCAGCCACAAGAACCTAATATTCATCACAATAAGAATAGGTACAGTTTGATTGACATTTTTATTTGCCTTTTCAAACAGCACAAGGAACTTGTGAAAAAGTACGGGGCAAGCGGGGCGGCAGCAATGCCCAAGAACGAAGGCCTAAACCCATCCCAGATAATGTGCCTTGAATTTTGGGGTGTTGAGTGTTCAGGATGTAAGTCTAATTCGATGTATTCATTGTGGCTTATTTTAAAATCTGTTTAAATTAACTACATATTTTAAGCACCCTTCCGTAGCATAAATTATCAACGAGAAGAAATCCCAAGCAAATGTAAAAATATCGTCAAGAATCATAAAAAAAATTATTGTCGTGTTTTCTGTTTGTGTGAATATCTTTTCTAGTAGGCTGTCCGCACGTTATAGACATTATAGGTTTGAAACTTCAATTTACAGTTGTTGCAGGGGCACGTCAAACGAAGCTTGATCCTGAGTCGACCTCTGATGAAGACGAGACAGTTGGATCCTCAGATGACGCGAGGGAGATGGCAGCCTGTGAACGAGAACAGAAACGGTTGAAAGCAGCACCGGAAGACGCTGATACCCCCGACAAAACCAAGGGAAAAACATCGTTAAAAGGTGTGCTGGCTAGAATAAAGGCAAAATACAGGAAGGGAAAAAGTATTAATTTATAGATTATATAATAATTTTTATCATTTACGAAACTAATACTATACCAAATTATATATAAATATATCTCACTAGAACTGTAATATGCTGACATATGAGTACGTGCACACTCCACATCTGTGAATAAGTAAATTGCTGCTGGAAGTAATAGTATTAATATGAAAAGCCTACCGAGGTGCACATAAGTCATGATAAAAAAAAATGTAATAAATAAATCTTTAAAAAAAAAAGACGACGTGCACTTTTGTAAAAAATAAAATTTTATTTTCTTTACTTTTTAGGCAGGAAAGGCTCCAGTACAATCTCGGTTCCTGAACCTACCCAGGAAGAGGTTGATAGAATGAAGAAACGACCCCCTGAGAGAAAGGTGCGATCCAAGAAATCCCGGGATGTGCTGACCAATTCAGAAGACGATGTGCAGAAAGCGGAGGGCGAGGAATCTGATGGCGAATCACCGCTACCTAAGCTGAGGCGAAGTTCTCGTGTGAAAGTAACGCGTGCTGGAAGTGAAGGTAAAATAACCCCTAATAATGTCTATCATTTTAAATGTACATAATTATAAGAGTCTAAAACGAAGTAGTAATCTAAATATATATATATATAACGGTGGTACATGCAAATCTGAGTTACAGTTTTGTTCATACATACTTACACAATGATAAATAGTAAATATTTTTGTCACACTCATCACATTAATTATTTTTCTGTGTAATTAAACAAAGTTGTTATTTACAGCCAGAACCCCTGATTCTTCAACCGGTGAGGTTACCCCTGCACAAAAACCTACAAGATCTTCCGAGTGAATCAGAGCGAAGAAGGATTGCATCTCGTCATCAAAGAAAACCATCAGCCAGACTCTGGAGGACCTCTCGTGGGGTACTTCTAGCCGACGTCACCTCTCGTATAACTCCGGAGACGAAGGGACAGCTCAGGATAGCGCATCAGGTAACTACAAAAAAAATGATATGTTAAATTTTGAAACAAGTAAATCCTGACAAGGCTTCAAAACAATAATATACATTATTTGAAAATACCTCACTTACAAATTATGAAAGTCTTAAGTCTAATTTCTCGTCTATGAAATGTCAATTCTATGTAAAAGGTTCCTTGCAATAGATACATAATTATAAAATAATTGAACCAAATCTATAAAAGTTCTCGTGAAGCAAATCAATAAAAGTTCTCGTGATAAGAATTTTCCGTCTATTTATAAAAAATGTCTAACAGTGTCCACCTTTTCAAAATTCTTAGAATTATTGAACATTGATTATTTTTTATTATTTTTCTGAAGCCCTTCCAGATATATCGATGTCTTCTATGGACGACGCTTTTGACCAACCCCTTGACTACTCAGTCCACGTATAATCCCCAACTAAGGACGTCCGTGTAGATGTTGATCTCGGTGATGTGCTCTCGACTAGGGATGATAGGAAGAAGGTACCTAAGGCTTCAACGCCGAAGGATGCTGATAGTGATGATGCCGTAATGGTCGAGGACGAACCTAAGAAAAAAATGAAACACACCAAGCCAAAGACTAAAAAAATTTCAGAGAGTGTCGAGCCTGTAGTAGTAGAGGACGAAGCGACCAAGAAAAAGCCAGCCAAGCCCTCGTCTGAGAAGGATACTGACAATGCAGAGGATTTGGTAGTAGTGGATGAACCGAAAAAGACAAAGCCAACCAAGCCTTCCACTAGCAGAGATTCAGACACCTCAGAGGCCATAGTAGTAGATGATGAACTTAAAAAGTCTATCAAAATATCCTCCTGCCGAGACACTGCAGAGAAAGCAGATCCTGAAGTGTTGCACGAGGAACCCTTCAACCAAAGCACATTTAAGGGTGTAAGAATTTTTGTTAATGACGGCCAGCAGCCTACCACCTCTTCTGGCCATTCCAAGGGTAGGCACATACCCACAAGACGTGCACAGCCGATTCCAAAACTAGACTGTGATACAATTGCTGCCCTTGCAGCAGCAGCTGCTTATGAGGCCACCCCGCTCGACCAAATGAAAAGGGATCTCCAGGCTGCAAAGGCGGCACAGGAAGCTTACAACAGAGAATATGAAATGGAAGAGGAAAAAAATAAAGTACCTAAAGGGATACCTACATCCCCTAAGCCCGTTAACGTTCTAAGTAAACATTCTAGTGCCTCGGACTTGGTGGATCAACGCATTAAGGACAGTGTGTCTACTGGGCTGATGTCTATCAAAAGCGACCTACAAGTTCACGATAAACAAACTGCATGTATGCATGCCGAGGTAATCGGGGTGAAGTGTGATATTCAGAAAATCTCCAGTTTGCCTTCAGAGGTTCACGTCGTTCGTAATCTTATCGAGGCAGTACAGGTTGATCTGTCTATGCTCGGTTCAGATTCTATTAAGTGTCAGTCTTCGCTCCAAAGCATGGAGCAACAAATCAACACATCTTCAGTAGACATGAGGTGTACAAAACAGCACATATCGGGGATTCGAGGGGAGATAGCTCAGGTGAAGGTTGATAGTCAGGCCATAAAGGGGCGGTGTGTTAACCTTGCTTCACAATGCGTAAACATCAAGGACGCATTAGATGATACACACCAAAAAATTGTCAATGTGGGTGACAACATGTCAAACCTGAAAGAAAGTATGGATAGCGTTGAGGCCACTACAAATAGTTCAAAAACAGAGTTAACTCATACGAGAAAAGAAATAGCCGCTTTGAGGCAGAACGTAGATACTTTGAAGTGAGATGTATCAAGTGTAAAAGGATCGGTTGGTAATATTCAAGAAAGTTTAGAGGTTATCAAAAATGCACTTCTGTACAGATCTGCAGCACCGGAGAGGGTAGTTCTGGGTGATGACGAGATAAAAAGTGATAGGGATTCTCCTGTTGAAACGCCCAATGCCAATGTTGGAAATACTAATGTAGCAATGGAAGAGGGTAGGGTGGTTGGTGAAATAGTTAAAAGTCCCTTAAATACAAGTGAGGTCACTTTTAAGCAGAGACCGGGGGAACAAACTTATCAGAAACCGTTGTTGTTTGAGGAGAGTGTGGATCCTGACAATGAGATTGCTGATACAGAGGAGACACAGGATCCTACAGCAGACGTACTGGTAGCAAAGACAGAGGAAATAGACGGTTCTCAGTGGCCCTCTGGCGAAAACCTAGCTCAGTTTGGCGGTTCATTTATCCCTGTAGTTCAAGAGGACCCTGAAAACAAAAACAAGTCTGAGGTGGTTTCTCTAGTGCCAGTTGATATAGTGTACAAAATTAGTAGTTGTTGTACCCCGATGGCTAAAAGAAACCCTAAGAACAAGTAATCTTTTTATCTCGTCAAGTTTTTTCTCGTGGGTACAATACATTGAAACTTCTCTTGTTTATGGATGCATTTCCATGTAGTGCCATTTCAGTTAAATCGGATGTTATGTAGACTAGAATTTTATATTTAGATATGTAGTGACATGTTTCAGATAGAGAACTAAGACTGTGCTATACTTGAATGATTCAGGTCCCTTTCTGGCTTGTACTAGATAGTTTGTTCTGTGTGTGTGTAGGTGAAACACATTGTGCACTTCAGAAATGACTCCATAACATCAATAAATATATAGACTATTACTTTGATGATGAATGAATGTCAGTTTAACTTTAAGGGGTACAAATTGACTATTTGTTACTTCCCTATGAAAGGATTGTATTGCTGTACTGCAATTGGCTACTATTCATTAAATAGTCATATGATTAAATCCATGTCTGAAATGGAAATGTGATACATTATTCTACAAGAAACAAAGGTCAAACAGATAGACATTTTGAAGGATATATTTTTATTGTTATACTTCTATATCTGTTCAATTATTAAACGTTGATGGTATCTGACATGTAAACAGTGGCTTTTTCTCTGGGTTAATTAACGGCCACGCTGTGACTGTGGGACTCTTGGTCGACCAACACCTCTTCCCCGAACTCTACCCCTTCCTCTTGTGGCTGGTGCACGCAGGACTGGTGGCCTTGGACCACCGTAGTTGCGGTGGATGTATGAGATCCTCCTACGAGAACCGGCGTGCCGAGCACCATACGTTTCTCGTAGCTGTTGGGTGTCCTCGTCTCCCTGTTCCTCGTACTGGCCGTTGGGCAGATTCTTGAGGAATGCCTCCCGTGCTTCCACCAGGATCAATGCCTCGTAGTCGGGGTCTCGGTTTTGGCCACGCTTCATGCGTCGCAGTCCCCAGTCAATGCACATGTTGTGTAAAACACAACATGCCTTGACAAGCCATGATGCCTGTAGGGGTTCCATGTCGATGACGCCGGCTCCTGACTTGGACAGGCACCTATAGTGAAAAATGGTATAGGCAGGCTGTTAAACCTATTTAGATTTTTGAGATTTTGTATTTTTTCTCTTGAAAAAAACATTTATACATGCTTTACTATCTACGTTTAAGAAGAGTTGTATCCATGTTCTAAAAATTGGTTTAAGTACAGCATCTATAGAGATATATTGAAATTTGTTGTTGGGTCAGACAATTATCAAGTACCTCCACCGTGACTTCAGCTGCCCGATACAACGTTCAACCGCGGATCTTGCCGTTGTGTGAGCTACCTGGTAGCGCTGCTCCCATGGCTCTAACTGCTCCAGCATTTGTGCCCTAAACGGAGTCATGACTTGTGGTGTTAGGGCGTACCTGAAAAGTGTAATTAACACTCATTCAATGTTCTCTGCCTGATAGAAAGTCTACAAAAACATAGACAAGATTTTTATGTTAAGGATTGATATGTTAACCTTAATATGCACACTGAATTTTTGTGAGCCTACCTACAGAGAAAGTTCTTCTTCTCATGTGATGTGCTGACGTAATAATTTGTAAGTTCTCGCTATGTTAAAGAACCCATGGTGCCACATAAACCACATTCTTTTCTTGTCATATATTGACGTCCAATGAGAATTTCTCGCTATGTTAATTTACCCGCCATCCGCGAGAAGAAAGTACGGTCCTAGACGGTCGTTATTGGCTATCTGGTAACCTAAGTCGGAGTAGTCTAGGACTCGTTGGTCGTGGTGTGATCCTGCCATCGCAGGCTCCACGAAGGTGATTCGTTCTTCGTGATCACAAGCTATCTGTAAAGAAGATTTTTTTTCTATGATAATGATGTTAAGATCTCCTAGGCTACAGCTTCGTACAGCATATAATATCAAACGGATTTCAATGTACCTCGAATGAGATTTTATTGGCATGTATGAGTACATGATATTCAAGACTGCTTTTGACTGTAAGAACAGAATAAAGAAAGTTTTTGTATTCAAGTTGAATTTCCTGCTTCCATTATGCTTACCAAGACATTGAGGGCGTGGTACTGCTTCCTGCAGGCATACGCAAACTCATTCCTGATTGGCCTTTTGAAGGGAATATAAGTCCCATCAATGGAACCAACACACTGCACCATGTTGTGTCGGCGAGAGAAGCGAACGGCAGACTCGTGTAGCTTTTCACCCTGAAATAATATATATGTCACATTCAATAAGAATTTTCAAGTGCTATCAAATAATGAAGATTTACATTCTTAACATAGTTATTAAAAAGCTAGAATATTGTTTTATTTTCTTATTTTAAATGAAATAGTTTTTTTAAAAAAAGTTAACCGCCATGAACTATTAAATATGTACCTTGGGGAAACGGATGTGTTTCCTCGCTCGGGAGACGAGGAACTTGACAAAAGAGTCCACAGCTCGACCGATGGTAGATTTGGACACACCGCCCTGTGTGTCACGAAGTATGCCATAATAGAAACCTGTTGCCATGTACCTAAGAGCATAACACACCTACAAGAGAAGATTGAAAATGAATTAATATTTAGGCTTCAGGGATATGTATTGTATCATAACTCATGAGGTTAGATTTTTTTTTCAGATTAATTAATTAATTAAAATTTTTAGGGAAGAATAAAACATTCACTTTGTTTCAGGGTTTTTAGTATGATAATAATATTACATATTGTTACGCCTCTCACGCCGCCGCCGCCGCCACTTCGGCGTGCGCCGCCGCCTCTAGCGCGCCGCCACTGGCGCGCCGCCTCTCGCGCGCCGCCAGAACCCCCAAAAGTCTATAAATAGGAGCGCGGTACGCGCATCTTTGTCATTCGACCAAATAAAACTGGACAGAACACATCTCCTGCCTCTTGTGAATCAATTGCGCGCGGCCGCGCGTGAATTACGCGCGGAAACAGGTATTTTAGGGACGATAACATCTTAAGAATGTTACACTGGTGGCAGCGGTGGGATTGGATGAAATAATATTCAATAAAGAACCATTTTCCCCCTAAAACTAACCTGTTTCTCTCGGCGCAACGGACGGACGCTATGGCCGCAGACCGCGTCATGGACGCATCACGGGACTGACACTCGGTGGGTGGTCGAGGTTCTCCCGTATGGAAATCGATGAAATTAAGTCCAATTGTAGTCCAAGTTACAATAATCCAAGGCCAGGAACCATCCACTGCATGGTAAAAGCAGTCTTCGTCAAAATTGATGAGTTCTATCCAATTTCTGATCGAAAATAGTCGGTATCTCCCAGTGACCGTGTGGACTGGATACCCGGCGAGTGGAGACTCATGTTTCAAACCGAATAAACTCGGTCAAAAGTCACTTTTCTGTGTAAATATTCTGACGAATCCATGCTGCAGACCTTCATGTTTAAGGTAGTAGTCCTGTTTTTGGATGGCATTCGAAATTTCATAGCTTTTGGACGGATTTAAAAGCTGTTGTCTAGACGCTACTCGCCGCCGAAACTCCGCGGATCACTCTGCAACAGCACTGCCCTTTGACAGGCCGGACGCGGCGCAGAATGCGCGGCAGACGCGGACGGCTTTTGACGGAATTCCAGGCTATTAATCACTTTTCTGGGTAAATCCAACGACAATCCATGCTCCAGACCTTCATGGATCGGATGCTGGCAGTCTTGTTGAATGGCATTGGAGATTTGATCACTTTTGGATAGATTAGTTCACCATAAACACATCGCCGCTTGCCGCCAAAGCTACGTCGGCCACTCTGCAGCTTGGATGTTTTCACAGTAAAAGGATAGGAAACTTCGGACTTGCACTCGGCGCAGAGCGCATGACGGACGCGAACAGCATTTCACTGAATAAAAGGCCCCTAAACTTCACTACTATCATAACTGTTATGAAATAAAGCAAGGATTCGGTCCTTAGATACCCCTGAAACAGCCTGTTTGTAACTGCATCGAATCTTATTCTAAATTTCACTGGTCGCCAAGCCAACAGTTTCATGACGTTTCGCCTTGGACATTCTGCGCCCTGCTCACATTTGAACACAACGCTCTGGTAGGGAATGCATGCGCGGACAGTTTTTGATGGAATTCCACTTTTCTGACTAAGCCTAGCTGCAATGATAGATGCATTTCTATGCATTGTATCCTGATGAGGTTGTAGGCTGACATTTAGGATTTCATAGCTTTTGGATGGGAACAGTTTCTCACCAAGGACTTAGGAGACGGTTTCATGAAGTTTTGCCGTGGACATTCTGCACCCTGCTCTTAGCTGAGAGCATGCTCTAGTAGGGAATGCACGACAAGTTTATTTCACTCTGGTTCCGTGCCTTGCTCACTATTTGTGAAGGATTGGAATACAGGAGACAGATTGGAGGATAGGATTAATCTGGCCTCCGCCAAGATTCTTTTCTTACATAAGAAAAAGAAAGGATAATAAAAAAAATATAATAAAAACAGGAAATTTACCAGGCTTCACACTATGGCTGAAGCACCCATTGAGCAGGAGCACAACCTCTTAGGCCCTAATAGACCACAAGAGCATGGGAATGGAAACCCAGGTCTCCCGTTCACCCCTACAGGTGAGATAATGCTTTCTAAACCAACATGGGAAAGGCTTGAGAGGGAAGGCTATCAAGTTGATATTACCGGTAGCCGTTTGGAGGCAAAAGGGCCGATGGAGATGGAATCTACAGGTGCCGCTGCTAGTAGAGGTCAACCCAAAGGAAGCCATGATCACCTAGGACAGAGACCTCCAGCCCCAAGGGGTACCCTGCTTGAAGGAAGTATCTATAAGGGATCTGGAGACTATCTTGACACTGAAGGAAAGCCTAGGGGGGCCAGCAATATGCAGAGGGACCCAACTTGTGATCCTATGGTATGTCACCATTCTGGACGTGACCACTTCCGACGGCCTTCGGTCCATGAAGAGGAGAGGCTGTTTGGCCTTACTGGGCCATTATTGGATCGGGCATGTACAGGGGTTCCAAGACAGACTGGCAATTTTTTGGGTCAAACACTGAGGAATGACCATGGGTATTCAGGAAGTATCCATGGAGATTCTGATGCCAGATCAGGTCAGTTTGGAAGAAATGGTCATCGGCTAAACATGAAGCCCCAACAATATGATGGTGGTAAACCACTCCAGGAATATCTAAACCATTTCAAAGTGGTTGCCTCTCTTAATTGTTGGACTGACATGGAAAAAGGGCTTTACCTGGCAGCCAGTTTGACTGGATCTGCTCAACGAATACTTACCAGAGAGGATGTGTACTCTGCAAATGGATACAACCAACTACTGATGGCACTGCAGGAACGATATGCACCACGCCATCAAGAGGAGTTATACCGGTCCACCCTCAAGAATCGTCGCCAGGGAAAGGAGGAGTCTCTGAGGACATTGGCTGAGGAGGTAGAAATGGCAGTAGAGAAGGCATACCCCTATGCAGATAGAGATACAGTTGAGCAGCTGGCAACTGAACACTTTCTGGGTGCAGTCTGGGACCGGCGAGTTAGACAGTGGGTGCACTTACGGGGACCCAGGAACCTGCGAGATGCTGTGGCCCTAGCCTTACAAGCTGAGGCTTATTTCAAAGGAGAAGATTTAAGGACAGCTCACAAGACTAGAATGGTCAGAGCTGATCATGGAATGGACCAGCTGGCTCGATATGAGTGGCCTGAGTATGGGAATGAGGAATATGGATTCTCAGATGTCCAGCATGTAGCAATGGTCAGGGGTCATAGCAGAGTTGCAGAGGAGAAAGTAGTTCCTGAAGACAGCGGTACCAGTAAAGGACTCACTGAAGAAAGAGTTGTAGAATTGACAAGGAAGGCTCTGGCAGAATTGGCCGATTCCCCCAGGACCCCCTTTGACAAGTCAAGGATTAGGTGTCATTCCTGTAATGAACTAGGACATTTTGCAAGAGGATGTCCAGGGATCAGTTGGTCAGGAAATCAATTGCAGGAAACTAACAGGGGCTTCTTCAACACAGCAGGAAGGGGCCCAGGAAAAGAAATATGATGAAGTTAGAGTGATTCGTAGGATTCCAGCAGTCAGGGATAAGAACGCATTGGGCATAAATGTGTCAGGAAGTTGTCATGGCCGGAAAGTCCAGTGGAGGGTTGACACTGGGGCTTCAACTTCGCTGTTATCCTTGGATGTTTGGAGATCCTTGGATGGGGATAAAATCATGGATCCTACTGAATCCGGAATGAAGACTACAGCTGGAAAGGAGATGGTTACCCATGGAACAGTGGAGGTAATGGTTGATTTCAGTGGATGTTGCCTACCATTGAGAGTGATGATAGTTGAAATGCAACCAGAGGCCATACTAGGAATGGATGCCATGTCCAGCCAGGGAATAGATGTGAACTTTAGGAAGATGGAGTTAGAAGTGGAGGACAAGGTTCTGGGAAAGGAGATTGACAACAGTGTGAGTGGAATGTCTAGGGAGAGTCAATCAGTCAGGGTTGAGACTGTGTACACTGCTGTCAATCAGGTGAACCTGGAGGAAAAAATTAATGATGGGAAGGTTGAGAGAGTGTTAGGCTGTCATCCTGAGAGAGTCAGGAACACTGCTGGGAGAGCAGTGGGCACCAAGGACACAGTACCTAACTTGAAAAGCCAAAGCTTGGTGAGCGCTGAGGAGCTGTATGGGCTGGGTAGTAGAAAAAGAGGATATCCAAATAGAGGAGAGAGAGAGATGGTGCCAGATATATCAGGCTCTGATCGGAGAGACATCCTGGAAGTCAGTGAGAGGGTGATGGATGTGAGGGATCAGGTGCAGGACATAGAGGGCCATAACCTCATAGTGGATGAGTCTTTGGAAGTTTTGGAAATGCCAGACAGAGACTTGGGGGACTTGCCAGAAGTCATAGGTAAAGACATAGATACTGGCAGTCCAGCAGGCAATGTTGAAGGCCTTGGTTTCACTCTAGAAGAAACTCAGAGGGGAAGGGAGATGGTGCGAGAGATGTCAGAATGTGGCTGGAGGGACATCCTGGATGTCACCAGGAGGGTGACAGATGAGAAAGGTCCATTGCGTGACATCAAAGGCCATACTCCCACGGAGATGGTGCGAGAGATATCAGAGTGTGGTTGGAGGGACATCCCGGAAGTCACCAGGAGGGTGATGGATGAGAACAGCCCATTGTGTGATGTCAAAGGCCATGCTTCCAGGACGGATGAGTTTCAAAAGAGGAAACCATGGGTCAGGCTACAGGATAGTGACCCAGAAGAAAAGAAAAATCAAAAGGAAAGAGTTTTGGAAGATGTTGGTAAAGGGTGGCAACCCATTGGTCTACAAGTCAGCTTGAGTAATGGGTTGCATCTTCGGAAAGGAATTGGTTGACTTTTAGGTTATAATCTAACCACGCTACCAAATTTGTATTAGAGAATAGGAAATGTTCTTCCTGTTTCAACCTAAAAGTTTAAGATGTTCCTTGTAAATAAGCTGTTTTAATTTTCATGTTCTACGAATTGATCCAGCATTGGGCTCAAGCCCATATTTTCAAAACTAGGATATTTCATCTAGATCAACTAATCTAAGGATGGGGCACATCCCCTATATTCTAGACCCTCAGCTTGCGGCTGCATCTGAGAAGTCATGCAACGATTGCATGACCACCCAAGCATCTCCCACTATATGGTGAGCTTGCTGTGGGTGGCAGCAACGCCGGCGGTTTCCAGTATGGAGATGGGGCCGGTCCTATTGGTGAACCCTCAGTTTGCATTTGCATCTGAGAAGTCATGCAACGACTGCATGACCACCCAAGCACCTCCCACTATGGTGAGCTTGCTGTGGGTGGCAGCAATGCCGGCGGTCTCCAGTATGGAGATGGGGCCGGTCCTGTTAATGAACCCTCAGATTGCGGTTGCCTCTGAGAAGTCATGCAGCGATTGCATGACCACCCAAGCACCTCCCACTATGGTGAGCTTGCTGTGGGTGGCAGCAACGCCGGCGGTCTCCAGTATGGAGATGGGGCCAGTCGTGTAGCAACCCTCAGACCACCACCAAATTGGGGTAACAGATGGCTGTCACCATGGGAACAGACGGGAGCAGCGAAGTCCGGACCATACCAACCTACCTGGATCTTCAAGCTGTATATAATTATTATCAAATTTAAGCAATTTGCTGTATAACTGTAAATAATCGTCTGTATTAATGTTACTACAATCTATAGGGTGTAAAACATTTAAAGTCTTACTAGGCTCAATACACCCCAAAATTTTGTAAACCCTACTGGGTAATTTCAAAACTGACCTTGTTCACTAAAAAGTTAATAATACTTGTAAATAAGCCTGTACTGGCATAGTTATCCAGTTAATCATTACTGTTTACAATTATCCAACAACGGAATTATCCTGATGTTTACTATTGGACACTAGCTTGAGGACAAGCTAAGAACTAAGGAGGGGGCAATGTTACGCCTCTCACGCCGCCGCCGCCGCCACTTCGGCGTGCGCCGCCGCCTCTAGCGCGCCGCCACTGGCGCGCCGCCTCTCGCGCGCCGCCAGAACCCCCAAAAGTCTATAAATAGGAGCGCGGTACGCGCATCTTTGTCATTCGACCAAATAAAACTGGACAGAACACA
Organism: Lepidonotus clava; assembly: GCA_936440205.1. NCBI lineage: Eukaryota > Metazoa > Annelida > Polychaeta > Phyllodocida > Polynoidae > Lepidonotus > Lepidonotus clava. Next base: position 1,314 of record CAKZFK010000011.1, on the reverse strand, counting down.
TCTCCTGCCTCTTGTGAATCAATTGCGCGCGGCCGCGCGTGAATTACGCGCGGAAACAGGTATTTTAGGGACGATAACATCTTAAGAATGTTACAATATTTTTTACTATAATTAATCGGGGTTCATTACCTTATGGAACAGTGGAATAGGGGCACCCCTCTCCTCCTCTTTACCCTTCCCTGGACGAAAACGACTCATCTCGAACTCGTCTGTGAGCTGCTCGACACAGGTGGGGGGTAGGCGAAAGCGGGCCTCAAAGTCCGAAATACGGGGCCATTCTACCCGAGGGTCCTTCCTTTCTTTAACTGTCCTAAACTTCTTACATCTCTTTTCACCCCATTTGGGTCGATACCCCGGCCTGCCTCTTCTCAACAGGTAGGATTTCAAAGCGAACTGTTGAAATGGAGTAGCTCGCGATGACTTCTTCTCTGGTCGTTTTCTGACAGGTGCTGCAAGAGATTAATAAAGAATAGATTTCATTTGTCATTGAGGGTATGGTCATGCTCATAAAATGTCCACTAGGTTAACTATTCTACCAAATAGATTCGGTACTATGTTCAGTAATACTTAGGGACAATAACAAATGAGGTGTAAGGCTCATGTTATGTAAGAACAAGATTTGTCTACAAAAATGTTAACTTTTCATCTATTATCGCTCATTATCACTATTATTTGTCATTTGTAGCCTTATATGAATATTTTAAGAGGTCTTATGACATTATATAGAATATTGGACAGCCACGAGAACTTTTGGGAATAGCGGTTTTGGAGGCAGATTGCTAAAATCAATAGAACTGCCAAGAAAACGATGATAGATATCTTACCCATGTTTTTCGAAACTCCTACAGGCTCCCTCTGGTGGAAAAAGTTGAATTGGACACCACTGCAACACGTTAGAATGGCCAACAAATACCCACGATGTCGATTTTTTGCGATTGTGGAAAACCGCTAAAAACTTCTCGTGGACCTCTCGTGGTGGTCACATAAAGTTCTCGTGATATTTTCTGGATGAGAAAAAAACCGCAAGAATTCTCGTGAATATTTTCTGGGCGAAAAAAGCCACGAGAAATGATCATTTTCTCTCGCCGATGTTTTTTGGTCCGCCCCCCTGTTTCTTCTGCCTCTGTATTATATCGCTATTTTCTTCAAGTGATCATTATTCAAACTGGACGATGATTAAGCTAGTCCCATTATGATCAGTGGAGTATCGCTGCACTTTCGACGTCTTTACCAAATGGAAATCATATTCAACATTCAGCATACCACTAATAGAAGTCCCTATATCAATAACAATCACTGTTCTAAAGCCTAACT
>CAKZFK010000010.1:10000-15000 GCA_936440205.1 Lepidonotus clava | reverse complement strand
GGCTAGAGCGACCGACGAGGTCTCGGGACTGCGTTTCCGTTTCAAGGAGTGGCCTGCATGCAGGAAGCGTGAGCCTCACAGCCGGGCAGGCGCTCGGTTGCCTTTCTAGCGGAGAGAGGGTTTTCAGAGTCCGTCCGTCGACACAGAGTCAGGAGCAGGCTTTTGCAAACCTCCGCCGTTTTCTCTGCTCTCCGGCCGGCGCCCTCCTCATATAAGGGAGACGCAGTGAGGTTTTCTGACCCGCGTCACGACCCCCCGCCCTCCCCCCTCCAGACCCCGAGGGAGGCAGTCCGCAGCCCTAAGCCACGGGCCCAGGCGGGTCCTCATATAAGGGAGACGCAGTGAGGTTTTCTGACCCGCGTCACGACCCCCCGCCCTCCCCCGCGGCAGGCCAGAGCCTGCGTACGGCGTCGGCGGTCTCGCGGCTACCTCGAAACCGGCCCAAATCCTGCGTCTGAGCCCCAAAACCTGCTAGGCAGCCTCTCGCCGGCGCGGCCGTTTCACCAAACCCTGCTCGGCAGCCTCTCGCCGGCGCCGCCGTTTCACCGAACCCTGCTCGGCAGCCTCTCGCCGGCGCCGCCGTTTCACCACACCTTCTCCCGCCGCAGGCCAGAGCCTGCGTACGGCGTCGGCGGTCTCGCGGCTACCTCGAAACCGGCCCAAATCCTGCGTCTGAGCCCCAAAACCTGCTAGGCAGCCTCTCGCCGGCGCGGCCGTTTCACCAAACCCTGCTCGGCAGCCTCTCGCCGGCGCCGCCGTTTCACCAAACCCTGCTCGGCAGCCTCTCGCCGGCGCCGCCGTTTCACCATACCTTCTCCCGCCGCAGGCCAGAGCCTGCGTCGAGCGTCGACGGATCGTTACGCCAGGCCGGCGGACGGCCGCGGATTCACTTCCCAAGTCTCGCGTCGCTGCGGCGAGCCGTAGCGGCGCGCGCAGCCCGAACGCCTGCCCCAGCGCGTTTCTGTCCTCCCGCCGCGGCCAAACGCTCGACCCAGGCCTCCGGCGGACCTCGCCAGCGCGTCCGGCAGCTCGAGAAGGGCCTAGTTCCCAAGTCTCGCGTCGCTGCGTCGAGCCGTAGCGACGCGCGCAGCCCGAACGCCTGCCCCAGCGCGTTTCTGTCCTCCCGCCGCGGCCAAACGCTCGACCCAGGCCTCCGGCGGACCTCGCCAGCGCGTCCGGCAGCTCGAGAAGGGCCTAGTTCCCAAGTCTCGCGTCGCTGCCGCGAGCGGTTGCGACGCGCGCAGCCCAAACGCCTGCCCCAGCGCGTTTTTGGACTTAGAAAATTTTTGAGAGCTGCGGCTGAGGACACCCCCCTATATAAGGGAAACGCAGTGAGGTTTTCTGACCCGCGTCACGGGGAAAAACGGCGGTTTTCGGGCTCTCATTCGTTAACCGCTCGACGGATCGACTCCGTTCTTTTTGCATGGTGTAGGGGACCTTTAGGCGCATCTTTGTAGGTATTGGAATCCTCGGCGATTTTGGCGATTCCGGCGATTCCGGGCCCTTGAAATCTTCGGAAGCCAAAAGCGCCCCCTAGGAGCGATCGCAGCCACTAACCTCAGCCCGACAAAAAGATGCGGCAGGGTGAGTAGGCCCTCTAGGTGAAATTTCAGGCCCGTCGGGCTAGGAGGAGACGCCTGAGAGGACGAAAACCGGAAATTTCGGACTTAGAAATTTTTCGACTGAAACCGCCGCCGTCCTCTGGCTTGGTTTAGCGATCCTGACGGACGCGTAGCCGCTACCATCCTGACAAAGTGAGTTTGGCCCGTCGCCGCTACCGTCTCGCACGAGCCGCAACGAGCACCGGGGCAAAACGGCCTGAGGGGCCGAAAACCCAAAAATGTTGGACTTTGAAATTTTTCGAGTGAAACCGCCGCCGTCCTCTGGCTTGGTTTAGCGATCGAGTGAGACGGCCGCCGTCCTCTGGCTTGGTTTAGCGTTTCGCACTTTCTGTGCACGCACGGGCGGGGAAATGAGCACCGCGCCTCGACCGCTCGTCCTACGGAGGTGATCTTGGGCTCGAATCGAAGCCCAGGACCTCCTCTACAAGATGCACTCGAAAGGGAATCCCTGGAATTCCCCGCTCTCGAGGTACGGGCCTCGGAAGGCCGTTTTTACCCTTTTTCGTCGCTTAAATGAGAGCCCCGCATCGACCGGACGTCCGGCGGAGGCGTGCCGGGGCTCGAATCGAAGCCCAGACTCTCCCCTTCGAAACGCACTCTCGTTTGAGTCGACGCGACTTGCGGTTCCAGAGATATCGAGGGATTTCCCAGGGCTTTCCGGCATGCGTGCACAGAAAGTGCCGTTAGGAGCGCCCGTAGCCGCTACCATCAGCCCGACAAAAAGATGCGGCAGGCCGAGTTGGCCCCCATAGGCGAAGTTTCAGGCCCGTCGGGCTAGGAGGAGACGCCTGAGAGGACGAAAACCGGAAATTTCGGACTTAGAAATTTTTCGACTGAAACCGCCGCCGTCCTCTGGCTTGGTTTAGCGATCCTGACGGACGCGTAGCCGCTACCATCCTGACAAAGTGAGTTTGGCCCGTCGCCGCTACCGTCTCGCACGAGCCGCAACGAGCACCGGGGCAAAACGGCCTGAGGGGCCGAAAACCCAAAAATGTTGGACTTTGAAATTTTTCGAGTGAAACCGCCGCCGTCCTCTGGCTTGGTTTAGCGATCGAGTGAGACGGCCGCCGTCCTCTGGCTTGGTTTAGCGTTTCGCACTTTCTGTGCACGCACGGGCGGGGAAATGAGCACCGCGCCTCGACCGCTCGTCCTACGGAGGTGATCTTGGGCTCGAATCGAAGCCCAGGACCTCCTCTACAAGATGCACTCGAAGGGGAATCCCTGGAATTCCCCGCTCTCGAGGTACGGGCCTCGGAAGGCCGTTTTTACCCTTTTTCGTCGCTTAAATGAGAGCCCCGCATCGACCGGACGTCCGGCGGAGGCGTGCCGGGGCTCGAATCGAAGCCCAGACTCTCCCCTTCGAAACGCACTCTCGTTTGAGTCGACGCGACTTGCGGTTCCAGAGATATCGAGGGATTTCCCAGGGCTTTCCGGCATGCGTGCACAGAAAGTGCCGTTAGGAGCGCCCGTAGCCGCTACCATCAGCCCGACAAAAAGATGCGGCAGGCCGAGTTGGCCCCCATAGGCGAAATTTCAGGCCCGTCGGGCTAGGAGGAGACGCCTGAGGGGACGAAAACCGGAAATTTCGGACTTAGAAATTTTTCGACTGAAACCGCCGCCGTCCTCTGGCTTGGTTTAGCGATCCTGACGGACGCGTAGCCGCTACCATCCTGACAAAGTGAGTTTGGCCCGTAGCCGCTACCGTCTCGCACGAGGGGTGTGGACGGAGCCGCAATGAGCACCGCGCCTCGACCGATCGTCCTACGGAGGTGATCTCGGGCTCGAATCGAAGCCCAGGACCTCCTCTACAAGATGCACTCGACGGGGAATCCCTGGAAGTCCCCGCTCTCGAGGTACGGGCCCCGGAAGGCCGTTTTTACCCTTTTTCGTCGCTTAAATGAGAGCCCCGCATCGACCGGACGTCCGGCGGAGGCGTGCCGGGGCTCGAATCGAAGCCCAGACTCTCCCCTTCGAAACGCACTCTCGTTTGAGTCGATGCGACTTGCGGTTCCAGAGATATCGAGGGATTTCCCAGGGCTTTCCGGCATGCGTGCACAGAAAGTGCCGTTAGGAGCGCCCGTAGCCGCTACCATCAGCCCGACAAAAAGATGCGGCAGGCCGAGTTGGCCCCCATAGGCAAAGTTTCAGGCCCGTCGGGCTAGGAGGAGACGCCTGAGAGGACGAAAACCGGAAATTTCGGACTTAGAAATTTTTCGACTGAAACCGCCGCCGTCCTCTGGCTTGGTTTAGCGATCCTGACAGAAGCGTAGCCGCTACCATCCTGGACGGCGGCCGTTTCACTTTCTGTGCACGCACGAGGGGTGTGGACGGAGCCGCAATGAGCACCGCGCCTCGACCGCTCGTCCTACGGAGTTGATCTCGGGCTCGAATCGAAGCCCAGGACCTCCTCTACAAGATGCACTCAACGGGGAATCCCTGGAATTCCCCGCTCTCGAGGTACGGGCCCCGGAAGGCCGTTTTTACCCTTTTTCGTCGCTTAAATGAGAGCCCCGCATCGACCGGACGTCCGGCGGAGGCGTGCCGGGGCTCGAATCGAAGCCCAGACTCTCCCCTTCGAAACGCACTCTCGTTTGAGTCGACGCGACTTGCGGTTCCAGAGATATCGAGGGATTTCCCAGGGCTTTCCGGCATGCGTGCACAGAAAGTGCCGTTAGGAGCGCCCGTAGCCGCTACCATCAGCCCGACAAAAAGATGCGGCAGGCCGAGTTGGCCCCCATAGGCGAAATTTCAGGCCCGTCGGGCTAGGAGGAGACGCCTGAGGGGACGAAAACCGGAAATTTCGGACTTAGAAATTTTTCGACTGAAACCGCCGCCGTCCTCTGGCTTGGTTTAGCGATCCTGACGGACGCGTAGCCGCTACCATCCTGACAAAGTGAGTTTGGCCCGTAGCCGCTACCGTCTCGCACGAGGGGTGTGGACGGAGCCGCAATGAGCACCGCGCCTCGACCGATCGTCCTACGGAGGTGATCTCGGGCTCGAATCGAAGCCCAGGACCTCCTCTACAAGATGCACTCGACGGGGAATCCCTGGAATTCCCCGCTCTCGAGGTACGGGCCCCGGAAGGCCGTTTTTACCCTTTTTCGTCGCTTAAATGAGAGCCCCGCATCGACCGGACGTCCGGCGGAGGCGTGCCGGGGCTCGAATCGAAGCCCAGACTCTCCCCTTCGAAACGCACTCTCGTTTGAGTCGACGCGACTTGCGGATCCAGAGATATTAGCGATGCGGCTCCGTCCACAAGGGGCGTGGACGGAGCCGCATTCAGCACTGTGCCTCACCCGGGCCTCCCACGGGGCTGATCTGGGGCTCGAATCGAAGTTCAGCACCTGACCTACAAGGCGAACTTCGAACGGAGTCCCT
>CAKZFK010000009.1:0-23459 GCA_936440205.1 Lepidonotus clava | reverse complement strand
CGACCTTATCCTATCTAAAATATGCTAAACTACCAGACGGAATACGCATATCAGTATTGGAACAGATGGAGCAGTAATGCAAAGGCCAAGATATGAATTGGCAGATGTAATCAGATTATGTTTGCCAAAAATGGATGCTTTAAAACTGCCCAGTCATCACCTGAGAATATTAAATGATTTAGCACATAGTCGAACAGCAGCTTTGGGCGGACATATAGATCAAGTAATCGCATTTCCTCTTCTTGAATTTTGAAATAACCGAATAAAATAATCTTCATTTTGAACAGACTTCAGAATCCAACCTCTTTCGGACATTTCTAAATTAGTAGTATTTTCTACAATTTGACTCCATTCATTACTGCCAATTCCTTCTTGTAGCTCTTTAAATTGTCAATTTTCAAACTTTGGAGAAATTCTTGATATGTAGTAACTCATGATTAACTATTTTTTTGCTTGCAGATATCTAGTATATCTCCACAATCGCCTCTACTTCTACTGAAATATTTCTTGGCAATGAGCCCATTCCAACAGCAGCTCTTGCATGTTTTCCCTTTTCTCCAAACACCTCTACCATGACATCTGAAAATCCATTAATGACCTCAGGATGATTTGTAAAGTCATCAGCAGCATTGACCATGCCTAAAACTTTAACCACACGCTTCACTTTATTCAAGTCACCTAAATAATCTTTCAAAACAGATAATTGACTGGCAGCTACAAGTCTTGCCGCTTGATATCCTTCTTCTTGAGTAAGATCTTCTCCAACTACGCCTGTGATGTACCCACCTTCTGGCAAGCTCGGCCCCTTCCCTGCTAAAAATAGTAGATTTCCAGATTGAACAACATTGACATAATTGGCAACTGGAGCACCTGGCTTTGTAATATTGATACCAAGACTATCTAACTTATGATCAAAATCAATTGTTGTTAATTTTGGGGTATTTATTGAAAAATCATCTGAACTTGTTGAAGGATTACAGGCTATAAATGTTGTAAACAATAAGAATAGAAAGGTATTTTTCATAAGGAATTTTCATTAAATGAAAAGAATTAAAGATAAGATAATATCTTGCTTTACAATTATGAATTATCTCGCACATTTATTTCTGTCTTGCAATCATGCAGAAAGGGCTATTGGAAATTTTATTGCTGATTTCATTACAGCAAAACAAGCGCGGATGATTGACGATAAATACAAAATTGGAATCGCCCTGCACCGTAAAATTGACAGTTTTACAGATGCGCATGAAGATTTTAGAGCTGGCACAAAACGATTGTCAGTTCATCATGGAAAATATTCACCAGTTGTGCTTGATATATTGTATGACCATTTATTAGCAAAAAACTGGGATAAATATTCTGATCAAGCACTAGAAGTATTTGCGACAAATACCTACCAAATATTAAAAGATAATATAAAAGTATTTGAAGAAAACGGTATTAATTATATTCAAAAAATGATTGACCATAATTTCTTGGTCGGATATGCCGACAAGGATCGTGTATCCTTCGTACTATCTAAGATGGACGAACGTACTCGTTTTCCTTCTGACTTCGTGAGTGGACTTACACACTTATACGAAGACATAGACGCATTTGAGAATGAATTTCACTCATTTATGCCAGATATGATAAAACTAAGTAATGATCATTGTATACTCTAAGAATAATACCAAAGGCACAACTGTTTGATTAAAGATACGTTTCGTATTTTCGCTACTTATTGTACGATTAACATTAACAAAAATAAATCATGGAGTATAGAAAGTTAGGGAATACAGACCTTGATGTGAGTGTAATTTGCTTAGGCACAATGACATGGGGAAATCAAAACACAGAAGCCGAAGGTCATGCACAAATGGATTATGCATTTGATAATGAGGTTAATTTTTGGGATACTGCAGAATTGTATGCCGTACCAGCCTCACCTGAAACATCTTTTACGACGGAGAAAATCATGGGTAACTGGTTTGCCAAAAATCCAGAGAAACGTAAAAACATTATTCTAGCTTCGAAGATTGCTGGACCGGGTCCCTATACAAAACATATAAGAGAAGCCAGTGATTATCCTAAGCAAAATTTTGTTGATGCCATCGATGGTAGTTTACAAAGATTACAAACAGATTACATAGATCTGTTTCAAATTCATTGGCCAGCACGGTCTACTAATTTTTTTGGAAAACGAGGATATTACCATAGAGATGGGTGGGAAGATAATTTTCTTGAAAGATTGGAGGTTTTGAATGATTCTATTAAACAAGGTAAGATCAGGCATATTGGTATTTCGAATGAAACTCCTTGGGGAATGATGAATTACTTACGTCTCGCAGAAAAACATGATTTACCTAAAATGGTCAGTATTCAAAATCCATACAATTTACTAAATCGAACATTTGAAGTTGGCTTAGCTGAAATGGCAATCAGAGAATCTGTAGGTTTATTGGCTTATTCTCCAATGGCATTTGGATTACTGAGTGGAAAGTACCATAAGGGCCTAGATAAACCAACTGACAGAATCAATCTATTTGACGGCATGACAAGATACAGCAGTGATAGTAATAAACTGGCCACTCAGAACTATCTTGATATTGCAGAAAAACATGGATATTCTTTAGCACAAATGTCATTAGCTTTTGTGAATCAACAAAAATTTCTAACAAGTACAATTATTGGTGCTACCACGATTGAGCAGTTGAAAGAAAACATTGATAGCATCAATCTAAAACTACCAAAGGAAGTCATCAAAGAAATCAATACCATACATGAATTGATACCAAATCCAGGACCTTAAGTTACTATTTATATGAATATAAAGGGTAAACATTATCACACGATTTGGTGGAAAGAGGGTGGATTAGTTCAGATCATTGATCAGAGATTTCTACCTCATGATTTTGTAGTTGAAAATTTACAAACGGTAGAACAAACAGCGATCGCTATCAAAGATATGTATGTACGCGGTGCACCACTAATTGGAGTTACTGCTGCCTACGGCATGTATCTGGCTTCAATAGAAGCACCTAAAAATAACAGAAATAGTTTTCTGAAAAAATCTGCTGAGCTACTCAAATCAACAAGGCCGACAGCTGTGAATTTAGCTTGGGCCGTGGATCAAGTTTTGCATGAAATAATTGTAAACCCCAATTTATCGAGCCAAGAGATTTTAGAGATGGCTCACAAGATGAAACAGGAAAGCATTGATCGTTGTGCTAAGATTGGACAATTTGGGTTAAGCTTAATTGAAAATATTTATAAAAAAAAGAATGAGGTCGTTAATGTATTAACGCACTGTAATGCTGGTTGGATGGCATGTATTGATCATGGTACAGCTACTGCGCCAATATACGCTGCACACAATGCGGGCATTCCCATTCATGTTTGGGTAGATGAAACGCGACCTCGAAATCAAGGAGCCAGAATTACAGCATTTGAATTAAAGGAACATGGTGTAGCGCATACTGTAATAACTGATAACGCAGGTGGGCATTTAATGCAACATGGGGAAGTTGATTTAGTGTTAGTAGGCACTGATCGAACCACCAGCACAGGTGATGTATGCAATAAGATCGGCACGTATCTGAAAGCTTTGGCAGCCTATGACAATCAGGTACCTTTTTATGTAGGTGCGCCTTCTAGCAGCATTGATTGGACTTTGAAAGATGGCATCAAAGAAATTCCTATTGAGCTAAGAAGCGAAGATGAGGTGAAATATATTCAAGGAAAAGAAAGTGGAATTATTAAAAGTGTTTTACTCACTCCTCCAGAAAGTCCTGCTGCGAATTATGCCTTTGATGTAACACCAGCAAAATTTGTTACAGGCCTAATTACAGAAAGAGGTATTTGCGAAGCCAATAAAAAAGCCCTTCAAAACTTGTTTCCAAAGAAAGCTTTGAAATGATAGATGAGGGCTATATTAAATTCAATTGTGATTGGAAAAACACATCCCCAATCACAGATATAAAAATCAAATCACTCAATAGTTGGCGTCAAAAATTATATAAAAATCATTTGGTTGGCGCTTATGCAAACGGAATAGGCTTTGGCAATGTCAGTTGTAGATCTACTCAAAATCAATTCTATATCACAGGTTCAAAAAGTGGTAATATAGAAATACTCAATGAAGATCATTTTGCTGAAGTCATAGATTTTGATTACAAGTTAAATCAAGTAATATGTATTGGCCCTATGATCGCTTCTTCAGAAAGTATGAGTCATGCAGTTATTTACGAACAAATTCCAGAGGTTCAAGCTGTCTTTCATACACATAGCATGGATCTCTGGAAAGAGGTATTATATAAGATTCCTACCACAGACGATTCAGCACAATATGGCAGTCCAGAAATGGTATTAGAAATAATCCGACTGATGAAAGAAACTGATGTGAATGAGCATCAGATTTTCGCAATGGCAGGTCATGAAGAAGGCTTGTTTTCATTCGGAAAAACCATAGATGAGGCTGGCGAAACGATATTAAAATTGAAGGACAAATATTTGTAAGTATGTACAAAATTTACCACTGAGTACAGAAAGAATCACGGAGTTGCACAAAGCCTTAAGTGAAGCTTTGTTAGTGTCTGCTCGAAATCGTCACTTTTTTGATATAAGTACTAAAATTCTCGCAGTTGATTGGACAATAGAAATATGTTTATCACAAAAAATCTCCCACTCTATCTCATAATTTTCTAAATTTATTATGTCACAGATCTTTTTGCAAATTAAATAACAAGGTTTTCTAGAATTAAATAAATGGAAAAACGGTACAATATTTTGTTTGATTATGATGGAGTATTAACTATTAAAACTGATTTTGCAAAATCGGTATCAGACAAATATAGGCTTAATGAAAAAGCCGTTAAAAAAATATTTGATGACCACCTTCAGGATTGCCTAAGAGGAGAAAAAGATCTAATAAATTTACTATTTGAACAATTAGAAGAAATTGGATGGAATCAAAGCGCATCAAAATTATTCGAAGCTATATATGTAGAAAGCTTAGTATACAATACTAAGGTACTAGAATACATCAAGGAGTTACAAAGAAATCATAATTGCTACATAGCTACGAATCAGGATTTTCATAGATATTCAATACTAATGAATGATGGCATATTAAATAAGTTATTTCTGAAAATTTATAGTTCATGCGAATTAGGTGTTAATAAACCAAATAAAAAATATTTTGAACACATCTATAATGACTTAAATTCCAAGAATGAAAAAGTAACTAAGTCCCAAATAATATTCATAGATGATATAGAGGAGAATGTCAATTCTGCACAAGAATTTGGAATTAAATCACATTTATTCAAAGACCTAAATGGACTTAAATACTTTATAAATGAATTGGCAAATCAAAAAGTAAAATTTCCAACCTTAGTCAATTCCTCAATATCATTAATAGAAATGAAATTTTCCCATTCAAAATATTATTCTCAAATACTATCTGAAAAGAGTACTTATCATTTTTTAACAGAAAGCGGACCTATCAATATAACACAAGCAGAAAAGAAAATTCAATCAAATATTGAATCATATAAATTAGGAAGATCAATCTATTGGTCAATCATAGGTAAAGGAAAAGAATTTATAGGCTTTATAGCAGTCCATAATTTCAAACATAGAAAGGTTTTTATAAGTTTTGGAGTACACCCAAATGAGAGAAGAAAAGGCTATGGAACACAAGCATTGAAACTGGTACTACAATGGAATGAAATCAAAGGAAAAAACAAAAGAATTGGCGGTCCATAAAGAAAATATACCCTCTTTCAAAATGCTAAAATTAATGAACTTACATTATGAAGGTCTTTTTGAAACAAAAAATGGAGAAAGACATATCTTTACGGCAAATTAAAAAAAGAGGTATTTTACCCTATTCCATAGAGTCTAGATAGAAGATTTTATTTCTATTGAAAAAATTAATCGTTATAAAAAACCTAACTCAACGGAAAACATGAGTTTGTTTTAATTAATTTTTGGGGACAAATCAGATATAAGTAATTGATAATCAGTGCTATCAATGTGGACATTTAGATTCTATGATTAAATTTACTTGTGAAAAATTACCGAACTATTGATGATTATGAGGCAAATAATTCATTTAGTAATTTATTCTAAATAAATTGCTATGCCTCGTCAAGTAATCAGTCCTACCAACTGTCGTTTGTAGAATGCACCTCTCACTCTACCGGACATCAGACTGTTCATTAAATTTAGTTTTGATTTGCTAACTCTTGTAATTTCGAAGAAATAAAACCACATACGATATCTAGTGGTCCATTAAAATCATCATTATTGTTGACTATAATATCGCAATCATCTTTGTAAGGCAGAATGTACTTTTCAAAACTCGGCAACACATGAAACTGATATCGATATAAAACATCATCTAGAGGGTAATTTCGTTCTAAGCGGTCTCTTTGAATTCTGCGAATTACTTTTAAATTGTCTTTCGCATTGACAAATATTTTATAATTATAGACGTCTTTTAATTCTTCAAAGTGATAAACAAACAGTCCTTCTATGAGTACAACTGGCGCAGAATGTATGGCGATGGTATTGGCAGTTTTTAATTCATTATTAAATACATATTCTGTGATTTCGATATCCTTGCCTTTCAATATCGTCTGAAGGTCATTTGACAATCTTTTAGGGTCTATGGATTCGGGAAGGTCAAAATTTTTAATTCCATTTTCATCTGTATGTTGTTCTTCTCTTTTCAGGTAGTAATTATCTTGAGAAATAATACAAACTTCATCTTTAGAAAATCGTTCTTCGATAGCTTTTATAAAGCTCGTCTTGCCTGATCCACTTCCCCCAGATATTCCTATAACTACACTTGGTTTTATGCCCATTCGATGAAGTGATTTTTAGATTTAAAAACGAAAATAATTATTTGCCGTAGAAATCACTACATATTGAACCAATTTGCAATCAAATCAACATTCCTGCTACGGCACCTGTCATAAAACAAGCGACGGTTCCTCCAATCAAGGCTTTAAATCCTAACTCAGTTAAGGTCTTTCTTTGATTTGGTGCCAAAGCTGAGATACCACCAATCTGAATCCCTATACTTGTGAAATTTGAAAAGCCGCATAAGGCGTAAGTGGCAATTATAATAGATTTAGGACTCAATGGAACAATGTCCATATTTTGCATAGCACTCAAGTCTACATAGGCGACCACCTCATTAATTATAGTCTTTTTACCTAATAATTGGCCTACCAGTGTCATATCTTGAGCAGGTACACCAAGTAACCAGGCTATTGGTGAAAACAACATGCCCAATAAATATTCCATATTCAATCCAGAATAACGACCATCAGTAGAACTGGCAATCACATCATTCAATCCCACCAAATCTCCTGCGAACATGAGCATTCCATTTACGAGAGCGATTAAGGCGATGAAAACCAATAGCATGGCTCCTACATTAACGGCCAACTTGATGCCGTCTGTAGTCCCTATTGAAATAGCATCTAAGATATTATCTCCCAGTCTTTCCTTAGGTATTTTGATATCTCGATTGATGGCCTCATCTGATGCTGCAGGAAATAACATTTTCGCTGCGACGATCGCTGCAGGCGCAGAAATGATCGAAGCGGTCAGAAAGTGAATGGCATACTCATCTCCTAACAAAGAAACAAATAAGGCGAATACACCACCTGCAATAGTCGCCATACCACCCGTCATCAGGCACATGATCTCTGATTTTGTCATCTGTTCCAAGTATGGCTTCACGACTAAAGGTGCTTCTGTTTGTCCAATAAATACATTAGCTGCAGCCGCAACACTCTCTGCACCAGATAGTTTCATAAATTGACTCATCAATTTCGCAAATACATAAATGATTTTTTGTAGTATGCCTAAATAGTATAAAATAGAGGAAAAGGCAGCGAAGAAAATAATGGTTGGCAGTACTTTAAAAGCAAACATATAACCGATCTTAAAGGGGATGCTCTCACCACTAGAAAAATCAAATGTTTCAATCCAGGCCTCATCAGGCCAAGCTCCAAAAATAAATGTAGATCCTGCTTCTGTATAGTCTAACAAGGCCACAAAACCATCTGCAATAAACTTAAACATCTGGTATATGAAAGGCACTTTTAGGATTAAAATCCCGAGGATTAATTGCAACAATATCCCACCGCCTACCAATCTCCAATTGATGCCTTTCCTGTTAGAACTGAATACATAACAAACGGCCAACATGGAAACTATACCAATTATACCACGAAAAATATCTATCATCCAATCCATGCTCATGTTATTTATGGTTGGAAAATAGTGAATGCTAAGCGCTTATTACAAATTATGGCAATTAAATTAATTTTATGTGAAAAATTACTGCACTTAAGAGAACTTTGAAGTGTTGGAGATCGCGTCGCTGCGATGTCAGGTGTCAGGTTGATAAACAGAACTGGATATTTCGCTTAGTTAGGACAGATTACAAATCACTTCACTTTTTTAATTCGCGTTCTTTTGTTGACTTTTGAGGTTAAAAAATTTGTTTCATAATGTGACTTTACGGTCTCCTTTAGGAATGATTATTAACTACATCCAGCTCCAGGGCATGTATAAAAAAAAGCTGTGTGGGTTGTCCCATAAGAAAGGCAATTTTTCACTGATGTAAGCTTTTTACTAATTCAAGTGATTGTGAATTATCTCTTTGATCTACCATTACTTTATAATCCAATATGAAATTATACTGATCTGTTCTTACCAGTACATTCGTCCAAGCTCCACTTTGCTATTCTACTTGCCCTTTTGTAAGCACTCTACTTCTGGTTCAAATATGGAAAGTATCTTTTCACTATGTGGTATTTTCTCGCCATCTAGTATTCGTCTTCTTAGTATACGCAATTTGGCTATTCTTTGCGGTCCAGAACATCAGTAAATTGTAAGTTTCGGCTAAAATGGTGAAGGAATAGTGGGCTATTTCAAGGCATTTTTTGAAGAAAATCTCATTTATAAATGGAATGATCTTTTAAATCTTTGATAATAAAATCAATATACCTTACTCCATAGCATGTTCCTCCAACAATTCCTCTGGCCTGTAAAATCCTTCTTTATCTGCTATTGAAGCCCTCACTTCTTTAACTTTTTCTGGAGTAATGACTGAAGCTTTATTCCCAAATGAATTTCTGATATAGGTTAATACGCCAGCCAATTCTTCATCATTTAATAAGCCTTCATATGGAGTCATAGGTACTTGACCAGGATAATCAACTGCCAAAACTGTAATAGGGCCATATAAGCCTTTTAAACTTAATTTAATCAAACGATCTTCGCTGCCTTGCGCCCAAGCAGTTCCAGCCAAAGGGGGGAATCCTGATGCGGTTAAACCTTTCCCATTACCTTGATGACAAGTACCACAATAGCCATCCTTTTCATAAATTTCTTTACCTGCCATATATAAGGCTAAATCATCTCCTTTCAAATCAATATCATCTTCAGAGACTTTTCCTGCTTTTTGATTGACGGTTTCTCCATTGAGTTGTGCTACAGCAGACGTATGCGTATTAATCATC
This sequence comes from Lepidonotus clava, assembly GCA_936440205.1. Classification (NCBI taxonomy): domain Eukaryota; kingdom Metazoa; phylum Annelida; class Polychaeta; order Phyllodocida; family Polynoidae; genus Lepidonotus; species Lepidonotus clava. The sequence goes on along the minus strand of CAKZFK010000009.1, from coordinate 13,932 downwards.
CATTCGTCTAATGGGTGCTGTGCAGCAGCATTGAGTACCTGCATTCCTGCAGCTTTATTCAGCCATGAGGCTGCTGTAATGGCCTCTAACCTTACTCGTCCATGCGCATCTGAAGCCGCCTTTTCTAAAAATTGAACATGATCTTTAACAAGGTGTCTATTGTATCTTAAATATCTTATAGCAGCAGCTCGAGCTCTAAAATCTGCTGAATTAAAAACTGTATCAAAAATATCTTCATCAAAACTATTCATGCCCCAGGACACCCAAAGAGCTTCTGTAATATGATGAGCATAACGTACATCTTCTTCATCTAAATTGTTAAACCAAGCATGAAGTTTACTTAGAACGGCATTTTTATCTCTTGATCTCAATTCTCGTTTGGTTCTATATCTGGTTCTGTATTCGGGTAATTTTAAATTATCTAATAAGATTTCTATGGAAGCTCCATCAATTTCAGCTGGCTCCACTAAAGGTCTAGAAGGATAGGTGATACGATATATTCTGCCATGAACATGATCTCTAAATGGGTCTCTGGCATTGTGTTGCATATGACCGATCAAGACATTATGCCAATCCAAAAAATATAAGGATCCATCAGGTGCGAATTCCATATCTACCGGTCGAAAATTAGTGTCGCTTCCTTGAACTAAATCTTGCCTGTGAACAGTTTTAAATCCCGTTCCTTCATTCATCATTTGATGTTGCTTCATGCCTAGAAATCCTATCGTATTATTAATTAACATATCTCCCTGGACTTCATCTGGGAAATGACGACTGTGTATAAATTCCAATCCAGAAGTAGGTCTTACACGATGGTCTTCTTCGATAAGTTCAAATGATTTGTGATTCCCAACACCATAGATCGGTTTTACCGAACCTGGCAACATCCAACGTACTGCTGGCCCAGACGTTTCTGCAAATATATCTTGTCCCCATTCATCAAATGCGATACCCCAAGGATTTGGTATGGATAATTGTGCGACTCTTTCTAAATGCTTTCTTTGTGGACTGTATCTGTAGAACCCTCCATTTGTAGCTCTGACTGGGCCATATGATGTTTCTACATTTGTATGTAAAAATACGCCTTCACCCATATAAATAGCTCCAGAAGGATCAGCACAAAATGCACTAATGACATGATGGGTATCATGGTCATCGAAACCACTTAAAATTATTTCTTCTTTGTCAGCCTTATCATCACCATCTGTGTCTGTCAATAATTTAAAGTTGGTGCCTTGTGAAATATAAACGCCTTCGGGGGCAAACTCAAAACCTACAGGGATGTGTAAACCATCTGCCCAGATCGTTTGTTTATCAGCTTTCCCATCGTTATCCGTATCTTCAAAGATCAATAACTTATCATTTGGTTTTGAATCACCTGGTTTATAATGGGGATATGTGGGCATAACAGCAACCCAAAGTCTACCTTTATTGTCAAAAGACATTTGAACAGGATTAGCTAAGTCTGGAAATTCTTTTTCAGAAGCAAATAATTCTAATTTATATCCTTCGGGTACTTCAATCCTAGAAACGGCATCATTACCATATTGATAATTGGATTCACCTCTTCCATAGTCGCCTATTTTGTAATTGGATTCTACTTCAGGTAATACTGTAGTTCTGGAATCTGCAACAGCAATATCAAAATCTTTGCCCTGTGCTTCCATCCAGATAGCTGTATCTCGGATGTTAGTCATTTCCCGAATCTTTTTGAGTTCGAATGGATAGTTGGCTGGACCAAAAGGATCATAGCGTCTTCCGAAAACATGAACACCATTGGGGATTTTAAAATCATTGTGCCAAAACCAATTTTTTTCTTTAACGGCTACATGGATTTTACCTTTGTCAAGCTTGGCACTGCCTCCGAAAATTTGGTCTGCTAAATAAATAGACAATTTTTGATACCCTATATCTGTCAACTGAAATCCATCAATTGTCAAATTGGTAGATGCATTCATCCACTGTTTACTGCTTGTGTAAACATCTATAAATGGAATGTTTTTTTCTGTAGCTATTTCTTCAATGGCACCCGTGTATAATTGGAGATTGTAATTTATTACTTTACCATTTGGTAAATCCATATGAGATGATAAATCCTCAAAGGCGATAGGAGATATCAAAACCAATTGTGGTGTAGTCTCTCCGTTATATTTTTGAGAATTTGTATGATCGATAAAGGCAGACAATTCTGCTTTGAAATTATCAATACCTTCTTCGCCTCCAAAGGATTCATTGTATCCAAAGAAAGCCAAAATGATATCCGATTGAAGTCTTGTGAGCCATTCATCTTCTGTTTCTAAATGACCGACGCTGTTTGAATTACGTGCTAATTCTGGATGAAACTTTTCGGCACCTGGAAAAGCCCAAGGATCATTCCGTCCAGAATGTGCTCTAAAGCCAGGTGTATTACCTCCATCACACATATTTCGAATGAATAATTGATTCTCTGGAAATCTAGAATGTAATTCTGTTTCGAAATGTCCATAATTCATCATGCGTGAGCAGAGATTATTTCCAATAAGAAATATTTTACTATCCTTTTGCAACTCAATTATTGGCTTAGTTACCTCTGGGGTACATTTCGTAAAAAGCAAAGCACTGAGAATAACGCAATAACAAACTAATAGGTGATTTAATTTCATGTGTGGACCATTTCTTTTTCTGTAAGTAAAATAGGAAAACTTCTATACTATTTATGCTCTGACAATAAGATAGTTGTTCAGTAATTATGTGATCAAATAATTGATTAAAAAGAATAGAACCAAGTAAATCCATAAAATGTCTAAGAAATGCCAATACAATGTGAGCACATCTAATTTCCGTTTCTTATCAGGATCTGAAAAATAAACCAATACGCTGACTGGTTCTTTCATCTTTTTATAAGCGGATAATAGAAAGAAAATTAAAAATGGTATTCCTGCAATTACATGCGTAAAATGTAATCCAGAAATCACATAAAGGTAAGAGCCCATATTACTACCATCAATATGGACATTAGCTGCTTGTAGTTGCCTCCAAGCAAATAATTGTGCTACTATAAATAATAACGACAATGCCACTGTGAATACTAGCATAAGTTGATACTGTTCTGTTTTGTCTTTTTTATATGCTTTTTTTGCATAACTTAAACTTACACTACTGGCAATTAAAATCAATGTATTGGCATAGAAAAGCCAAGGTAATTTTATAGGTGGAACACCTTCTTGAACTCTTGTATATATGTAGGCTGCCGAAAAACCTAAGAATAATGAAGTAATGCTAAATAATGCCAGGCCTACGGCGATATATAAAGGATGAATTAGATAATTTCTTTCAACTGTCATGCTATAAAATAAGTACTATATTGAAGACAAATTAAAACGATCATTGATTTAAATGGTCGCATTATTCAAATATAAACGATGGAAGCCAAAGAGCATAAAATAAAGGTAAGTAGAACTGCACATTATTATACATTGGGTAAAGACAGTGCGGCTGCAAAAGATATTTGGATTGTATTTCATGGTTATGGTCAATTGGCATCTAGAATTATACAGAAATTCAACCATCTTGATGCTTATGATAATTATATTATAGCATTAGAAGGCTTATCTAAATTTTATTGGAGCAGAAATCCAAGTATCATAGGCGCAAGTTGGATGACTTCAAAGCATAGATTGGATGAGATAGATGATTATTTGAATTATTTTGATAAAGTTCTTAGGCCAATTGTCAATCAATTATCAAAAAATCAATCTCTTAATGTTCTAGGGTTTTCGCAAGGGGCTTCCACTATGTGGAGATGGATTGCTAATAAGAAGCCTCCATTACAGAGAATTGTGAATTGGGCTGGAGAATTTCCACCTGATATATCTTTTAAGGAATTGAAAGATTACTTAGATAATGTAGGTAAAAAGTTTTACTGTGTTGGCTCTGATGACGCGTTTATTTCTATTCAACATAAAGAAAAGCTAAGAACATTCATTTCAGAAAATCACTTGGGATTTGAAATTTTGGAGTTTCAGGGGAAGCACCAAATTGATAGAGATGTATTGTCTCAAATTGCGAGATAGTGAAGGTTAATTAAAATGAATAAAACTCGAATTTATTCAATTCATGATGATAAAAATTAAAAATGATGTTGCGAAAGTCCTGATTTACTCAAGTTAGGAGTTTTCATTTATCAAAAGAAAAAAACGAATGATGTTAATTAAATTGGCTCATAAAATTACACTTCGGTCAAAATGAACAAGGCGTAAAATCAAGTCTTATCTGTTATAAATATAATTTTTTAGGACTATTAGATTTTGGTATATATGCAGATATAATATAAAATTAATTCCTAATGGTGGCTTATTTTAAGTAAATATATCTTGTCTTTGTGAATATTTTGCGATATTCGATAATTATTGACTTATTGTTGATTGTAATTTGATAAAATTGCACATTGGAACTATGCAAAAAGAACTCTTAGATCATGTAATAGCTAGGTATAAAAAGCGCTCTTTAGCGATTGATGCTTTGACACATCTTTTAAAAATTGGAAAAGATGCTATATATCGAAGGATTAGAGGTGAATCACTACTGACACCTCAGGAGATTTCTTTGATTGCGAAGAAATATGGAATATCCTTAGATGAATTGGTATTCACTAAAACAAATAAGGTTGTTTTCTATTCAGCGAATAAATTGTTTAGTGTTCGTAATAATTTGGATTTTTTACAATTTATCAACAGTAGAATGGTAAATGCAAATGAAATCGCAGGGAATCAATTTTATGCTGCTTTTGGAGATTTGTCTATTTTTCTTTCGAGCTTTTATCCTGCATTAATGGAATTCAAACTTTTTGTTTGGGGGAAAACAGTTTGGAAATTGCCGCATGTAGAATTTACAAAATTTAGCTTACACAGCTTAAGCCAACCAGAGAAAGGAGAAATTTCGAAAATGGCCAATTTGTATTGTGCCTTACCCGGAGAAGAACTATGGAGTACCAATTTTTTGGATAATACACTCCATCAAATTGAATATTATTTAGAAGCGGATGAGTATAATCAGATCGATGATGTTTATGTTTTATTAGATACCTTATCTGCCTTGTTAAAACACATTCAAATGATGGCTAGAGATCAAAAGAAATGCCTACCCGGAACAGAAGCCATTCAATCTTCAGCTAAATTTGAAATGTATCACAATGAGTTGATCCATACATCTACGACTATTTTGGCTGTGGCACCTTCAGCAAAATCTTTATATACTGGCATAGGTAATCCTAATTATATTATTACCAGTGATCAAAAAATGTGTGAATTTAAATATGAGTGGTTTGTTCGACTGCGTAAAAAGTCGAGCTTATTAAGTGGGAATGCTGAAAAAAATAGAAAATGGTTTTTTAGCAGATTACAGAAACGTATTATTGGGATGAGAAAGAGAATAGAAATAATTTCTAATGACTTGATATAAATCTAACTGGACTCCACAGTTTTAAAACTTATTTTGAAGGCAGCTTTTGCATTATCAGCAATACGAGCGAGATGGCTGAGCCTGTATCCAACAACCCAAATTATTATACCATCAGAAACTAAAAGTGGCGTGGATTGTTTGTTGGCTTTGTCTATTTTTTGGTTAACAAAATAGTCTTGAATACTTTGAGATTGACCATCCATACCAATCGGTTTAAAATGGTCTCCATTTTGCCAGTATCGAATAGTACATGGAAATGATAGACACTCAAAACTCACATATTCAACATTAGAATTAACATTAAATTCAAATTGATTGACTTTTTCTATAACTAATACATGATTATGGTCTAAGGTATATTCTCCAGTTGATGGTATCGAAAATTCTTTTTTTATGGGTGTCAAAGTCTTGTCTATAATTCTGAAACCTGCTCTTTCCACATGTAAAGTATGGGACTTGCTTTGAAATTCGATTCCTGATTTTGAAGGATTTTCAAGCAATTGCTCTATTTGGTAACGATTAAATCCAAAAGATGAAAATTTAAGGAATAGTAAGCTTTTGATACCAGGTGTGTTGAGGATATTACGGTCTATCAAAAATTCATTACCTAGCCGGACCATATATTTATTCCAATGAGACTCAGCAAGGTAAGCCAATAATTTTTGACTATCCTTTACATTTTCAATTGTGATATTCAGTCCCTGAATTGCTGACGATTTAATATCTAATAGGATGGGTACTACTTGATGTCTAATTTGATTTCGCCTATATTTTATGGAACTGTTTGAGCGATCTTTCCGATATTTCACATCATTCTTCTTCACATGATTTTCGATTTCATCTCTAGAAAATCTTATCATGGGGCGAATAATATCGCCGTTTTTATATGGTATTCCTTTCAATCCAGTCAATCCTACGCCATCGATCGATCTCATGATAAAGGTTTCGACATTGTCATCTGCATTATGGGCTGTTGCAATTTTTGTATAGGAAAAATCAGATAAAATTTTATTGAAAGCGCGATATCTTATCTGTCTTGCGACATCCTGCAAATTCCCTTGAAGTCTTTCCACTTCAGTTATCGTGTCAATTTTGGCCAAATGAAAAGGTATATCATGTTCTTTACACATGTTTTCTACAAAAACCGCATCCTGTTCTGATGCTTCATCTCGTAACATATGATTGATATGACAAACACCAACAGTATTCTCCAACTGTAAGAAGAGGTCCAACATGCACATGGAATCAACACCTCCACTAATCGCTAAAAGTATTTTATCATCGGCCTGTAAAAGCGCTTCTTTTTCAATAAATTTACGCAGTTTTGAGATCATACAATATTCTTGGAATGTTGAAGTTTTAGCTAAATTGCAGATTTATACAATCTGAAAGTTATTATAGGAACAATATTTGCATTATTAACAATAAAAGTGATCAAATTCATTGATATGGGAAAACAATTTATCATTCTTTTTATATGTATTTTAGGTTTTGCGGCTTGTAAAGGTCCAGAAAATAGAAATGGAGCGACTGTAAACAATGAAGAGAATACGAATCCAGTTCATATAGCACCTAAATCAATCAGTCCTGAAGCCAAAGCGAAATTAGATAATTTGAGGAGTCATGCTGATGCTTTAATAGATAGCCGTTCTGCAAAGGAAGGTGCATATTCTATGTTAGTTGTAGGTTATTGGCATTATAAATTCCTATTTGAAGGAAAGGGCAAACCGAAACCTTTTGATGATGGCTATTGGATTAAGTTTAATGATGATTTCAATTATCAATATGGCCAGTATAGCGAAGTTCATGGAGGAGGTAGATATCATTTTACCTTCGATGAAATGAAATTAATCATGAAGGATGAACATCCCAATAAGTCCCCACAAGAATGGAGATTATTGACCAAGGAAGATGTTATGATATTTGAAGGCTCAGAATATTTTGGGAATAATCCACGTCAATTGAAAACTGAAAAGAGTATGAAATTACCTGAGAAAGCCTAGCTGATTTTTTTTCAATTTTCCTTTTTCTCTTTCGATAAAGAGCATGTAATTTTTTTTATCTCTTTTCTTTAGCTAATCCATATATTTTCTAGAGTCTGGTTTAAAATCTATAAATAATTTTTTGAGTTACAATATAGAATAGCTTGATCCTTATTTTGTTTGAAACTGCGCAATGAAAAAACACTTCCATTTAATTCATATGCGTGAATTCTTCCATCATCTTTTATGAAATGTAATATATTTTTTTGTTGTTCTGATCAAAGTTGTAAAAATCTAAATAATGGTCGACATGATCAAATGACCGCTGTACAATAACCAATAGCGTAAGGGCAAAATTTATTGTTTGTTCTACTCTATATATGATGCCTTCTTTGCTTTGAAAATAGTCATTAACAATTCTAATTTTATTGCCCCATACTGAGTTTATTGATCTACAGTGATGGATAAATTTAGAACTTAAATAATATGCCACACAATTATTAAATATTTGAGTTCTAACTTTTTCCCATCCAAAAACTAAAAATTATCAAGTGTTTGGTAATATCACGCCTGGATTCATAATATTACTTGGATCAACTGTCTTTTTTAAACTCTTAAGCATGTCAAAATATAATGGAGATTTTTGTTTAGCAAAAAAGGGCTCATGATCTCTGCCGATCGCATGATGATGTGTGATTGTACCACCTTCAGAAACGATGACATTTGAAACGGCTGCTTTTATGGAATCCCAATTTTCTAGTTCTTTACCAGCATCTCCCTTCGCATAGATTGTGTAGTACGGCGCAGGGCCATCTTGATAAATATGTGTGAATCTACATGATATAAATCCTTTGCAATTTTGAGTAGCCAATTCATTGTTAAATGCTTGTTGAATTTTTTGATGGAATAGATTAAAATTACTCCAAGTTGTGCAAGTTTCGAAGGTTTCTACTATAAGACCAAGTCGCACCAATTCATCTCTTAGATACGGTGCTTCTAAAAATGATTTTTTCCATTGATCTGCAGTCGTAGAACGCTTATTGGGATTTTTAATCGCAGCTGTTCCTTCAAAAGAAGAACAAATATGTAAGGTGACATCCATCAGTTGGTCTACAGGAAAAGAAGCAGATTCAAAACCCAATATCAACACTGTTTGCTGCCCATTACCAATGCCATTCTGAAATGCTTCTGTTGCATCGATCAATCTTGCATTTGATGGATAGGTACCTGATTGGGCAATAGCCTGACAGGCTTGGACACCCAATTTGAAACTTGGAAAGGTAATCGTTGAACTGGATTTATATTTTGGCGGTTTTTGGACTCGTATCCAAGCATCTGTTATGATACCTAAAATACCTTCTGAGCCAATCATTAGGGCATTGTCATCGATGCCACCACCAGAAGACGGTAATTTATTTGATTGATAGATGCCAGCAGGTGTCACACAATTTACTTGCTGCACAAATTCATCTATATGTGTGTACAAGGTAGCGTAATGGCCTCCGGCTCGGGTAACAATCCATCCACCTAGCGTTGAAAATTCAAAACTTTGTGGAAAATGACGGAGCGTCAATCCATGAGGCCTCAAAGCTGTATTCAAAGCTGGACCATAAATTCCTGCTTGAAAATGAGCCGTCTGGTTCTCTGAATCTACTTCTAATAGCTGATCAAAGTACTTCATGTCAACAGAAAAACACCCATTGTAATGATCAGCAATCCTTGGCTCTATGCCACCAGTAACACTTGATCCACCACCATAAGGAACTACTGCAATATTTTGAGCTCCAGCAAATTCGAAAATAGACTGAATGTCATCTATTGTTTTAGGAAATAGCACATAATCAGGTGGATTGGGAAATCCTTGATAAACAGCTCTCCAAATATCACGAAATGCTTTGCCATAAGAATGGCTTGCCCTATCTTTATTATTTTTGGTACTGATTTGCACAAGATTTTGAGGCAATTCAAATCGAGATTGTCGCAATTGAATCTGATCCAAATCAGGTGTTTTTGCTTCTTGGAATTCTGTAATCCCCAATGCAAAAGAAATTCTCTTCTTTACATTTTCGATCGTGTGAGGATCTATTTGATAATCCTCATAACCCCAGCCCCAAAATTTATAGCTCATATATTTGATATTTCAAATTTTATTTGATTTTATACATATTTGAAAAATCTGAGTCCTCAAGTAAAAAGTAGAACTCAGGTTACAGGTATTAAAGTTAACTTTTTTATAAACTTCTGCGTTTATCCGAGGACTTCATTATCTTGCCAAAAATATAAAGATTATCATGCGTTTGAAATCATTTTTTGTATTCACAATATTCGTTTTTAGCTGTGTTTTTGGATTTTCTCAAGAGAAACCAAGTTATACTTATGACAGTGCAACAAAAACAGTAGTTAAAAAGATTCTTGGGTCTAAAAAATCAGAAACAGTAGCAGAATATGATGTTCTGAAACCATTGGTTGATTCTAAATCTTTTCAGTTAGAAAAAATCACAGCTTCAAAAAACGGTCAAAATTTATTGTTTTTTAATAATGCTGAACGAGTATGGAGATATAAGACAAGAGGTGATTATTGGGTTTATAACAAATCAACAAATTCACTTTTTCAACTAGGAAAAGGTTTACCAATATCCAGTTTATTATTTGCTAAATTTTCACCAGATAGTAAGCAGGTGGCTTATGTGAGTGGGCATAATATTTATGTTGAAGATGTGACTGGTAAAACCATGAAGAAATTGACTTCGACGGATGGGCATAGAAAATTAATAAATGGGACGTTTGATTGGGCCTATGAAGAAGAATTTGACTGCAGGGATGGATTTAGTTGGTCAGGCGATAGTCAGCGCATCGCGTATTGGCAGATTGATGCCAGTGAAATTGACGATTTCTATATGGTGAATACCACCGATTCGATCTATGCTCAAATTATACCTGTAGAATATCCGAAAGTAGGAGAGACGCCATCCTCATGTAGAGTTGGTATTTTAGATCTAAAATCGGGTGACACAAAATGGTTAAATGTACCTGGAGATCCACGACAACATTACATTCCTCGAATGGAGTGGACGCCAAATGGAAAAGACATCATATTGCAACAACTCAATAGAAAGCAAAATACCAGTAAATTATTCATTGCTAATGGAAAGACAGGATTGTCTACAAAAATATATGAAGAAACTGACGAGGCTTGGATCAGTGTGAGAAGCTCTTGGCCTGAATCAAATGGGAATGGCTGGCGTTGGTTAAAAGATGGTAAATCTTTCCTGTGGATAACAGAGAAAGATGGATGGCGACACATTTATCAACATAGCTTGGATGGGAAAAAAGATAAACTGATTACAAAAGGAGACTATGATATTATTAATGCCTTATATGTTGATGAAAAAAAGAAGGTATTATATTTTACAGCTTCACCTAATAATGCGACTGAAAAATACTTATACTCTACTTCACTTTCAGGTGATAAAAAATTAAAAAGGCTTACACCAAAAAATCAAGAAGGCACGCATAATTATACTGTTTCGCTTGATGGTAAATTTGCGACTCATAACTTTTCAAACTATTACACAAAGCCACATACTGAAAGGATTTCTCTTCCAGATCATAAGACGGTAGGTGATGCAAAAGGCAAAAAGCCTATTGAAGTAGATGGTGATTTGAAGGCTGCTTCAAATGTTGAGTTTATCAAAATTGAAATAGAAGAAGGTGTGAGTTTAGATGCTTGGATGGTTAAGCCACATGATTTTGATCCAAATAAAAAGTATCCAACAGTCTTTTATGTATATACTGAACCTGCAGGCCAAACTGTAATCAACCGCTACGGTGCAGGTCAAAATCGACTCTATGATGGTGACATGGCAAAGGATGGATACATTTATATATCCATTGATAACAGAGGCACCCCAGCACCTAGAGGAAGTAAATGGAGAAAGAGCATATATAGAAAAATTGGTATTCTTAATATTGACGATCAGGCCAAAGCTGCCAAACAACTTATGAAGCAATATTCATTTATTGATGAAGAAAGGATCGCAGTGCACGGATGGAGCGGAGGAGGAAGTGCTACACTAAATATGTTGTTCAGATATCCTGATATTTACCATACGGGCATTGCAGTTGCTGCAGTAGCGAATCAGTTGAGTTATGATAATATATACCAAGAAAGATACATGGGGATTCCGCAAGAAAATCGAGAAGATTTTGTGAATGGATCGCCGATAACACATGCTAAGAATTTAAAAGGAAACTTACTCTATATACATGGGACAGGTGATGATAATGTACATTACCAAAACGCTGAAATGTTGGTCAACGAGCTGATAAAACACAATAAACAATTTCAGTTTATGCCTTATCCTAACAGGTCTCATGGGGATTAGAGAAGGAGAAGGTACGAGAAGACACCTCATGACATTATTTACGAATTATTTACAAGCGCATTGTCCTCCAGGAGCGAGAATGAGTTAGCTTTAATTGGTAAGTTTTAATTCACATGTCCCTATGGCTTGTTCGCCCTTCTTGTATACAACAAATATAATTTTTCATTATCATCTTCAAATACAAAAGGATTTCTCAATTGATTTACCAGTTGGCCCATTTCTCCACGTGCAGACGGAAATACAAGACTCATTTTTTCCTTCCCATATTAACTCCGGACGCAATATTTCTTTAGCTGGACTACACTTCCAATCATTCCAATTTTTAGAGCTAATATCCATAGAAGAAAACAAAATTCTCACGGGCTTATCGCCTACTTTCGAATAAAAAATATACAATATATTATCCTACTTCCCAAACGGCTGAATGTCGAACATTTATATCAAACAACCATCGCACACGCACTTCGAGGTCTTTGACACCATCTCTTGATCTGTACAAAAAACCAGCCATTGCTAGAGCCAAAAAAAAATTGACCAAGCTATTCAAACATTCTTATGTAAGGCAACCCGATATAATCAGGCTGAAGATTAAAATCTAAACCATTTTCTGATAAAGCCACCTTGGACAGTTGTAGTCTGCCTTTGGCAACAACTTGATAATACATTCGTATTTTTCTTGATACATGATCTATATAGATTTCAGGGCTTGGAACGTGAAGTGTTGTTGGTGGAGAACTTTTCTTTCCTTTTCTTGTTTTGTGTTCTCTTCATATGCTGCCTCACTCGCAGCTCCAATCTGAGAAATGGTAACCATTTCTGATACCCCTAAATATACTCGTAAATCGCTTAATCCAGATGGCTTTTCTTCATGATCTATAAACCAAAATGTGATACTAATTTTATTGTTCTTGGTGTAAGGTCCAAGGTCCATTAAGTGAATCTGCAAAGGCCATCTTGATCTGCGTCCCTTTATGATGTGCGAAATATAAATAGTAATTTCCCCATTGGACTTGGCAAGCATTTTGGAACCTTTTTTAAATACTAATCAGTAATATTTTGATAGTCATATTCATCTGATTCCAACTTTAAAATGAAATCAATACCAACATGAATAATAGGCTCTTCAAACATCCGTATGGCTTCAAAGTCTATCGCCATTGGGTCTTCTTTTGTGAATGATAGCGTCAGGCTCTTATAGAAAAAAGATGGTAAAAGGGGCAATATGAAAGCCAAAGCGATAATGAATAGTAAAAATCTTAATATTATTTTCATTCAATCATGAACATACAAGAATTATTGAAATTTCCACAACATTTAAATTGATCGAAAACAAGATTTAAATATTGGAACTGTAGTTAATAAAATAATTGTAAAAACATTTATAAGCAATAAGAGTTTTATACATTCACAGTCTTGAATAAAACATGCTATTAATCGAAAAATATGAAGCCAATAGAATGGAAAATTGGAAAGGAATATGAGGATATAACTTATAAAATCTCTAATGGAGTCGCTAGAATCGCATTTAATCGCCAGAAGTACGAAATGCTTTTAGACCAAAAACCGTATTTGAATTATTAGATGCCTTTCATTTGGCGAGAGAAAATCGCTCAGTCGGTGTCATCTTATTTTCTGCAGAAGGGCCTTCTCCAAAAGATGGGGTTTATTCATTTTGTTCGGGAGGTGATCAGCGTGTTAGAGGAAAAAGTGGTTATGAAGGTGGTGATGGTATAGGTCGACTCAATATCCTCGAAGTACAACGGTTGATTCGATTTATGAATAAGGTAGTGATCGCAGTGGTTCCAGGTTGGGCTGTTGGTGGTGGCCATAGTTTGCATGTTGTTTGTGATTTAACCATTGCTAGTAAGGAACATGCAATTTTCAAACAAACTGATGCAGATGTCGCCAGTTATGATGCAGGTTATGGAAGTGCATATTTGGCGAGACAGGTAGGACAAAAAAGAGCGAGAGAAATCTTCTTTTTAGGATTAAATTATTCTGCACAAGAAGCTTTTGAAATGGGGCATGGTGAATAAGGTTGTATCACATGAACATTTAGAGGACGTCGCCTATGAATGGGCTCAAGAAATCTTAAAGAAGAGCCCGATGGCTATTAAAATGTTGAA
>CAKZFK010000008.1:12500-17500 GCA_936440205.1 Lepidonotus clava | reverse complement strand
TGCACAGAAAGTGCCGAGAAGCTTCGGCAGTCTCTGGTCTTTGGTCCTGCTACCCTCTGCTCCGTGCGTGCACAGAAAGTGCCGAGACGCTGCTGCCAGTCTTTGGCCCTGCTACCCTCTGCTCCGTGCGTGCACAGAAAGTGCCGAGAGGCTGCTGCCAGTCTCTGGTCTTTGTCCCTGCTACCCACTGCTCCGTGCGTGCACAGAAAGTGCCGAGAGGCTTTGGCAGTCTCTGGTCTTTGGCCATGCTACCCACTGCTCCGTGCGTGCACAGAAAGTGCCGAGAGGCTGCTGCCAGTCTTTGGCCCTGCTACCCACTGCTCCGTGCGTGCACAGAAAGTGCCGAGAGGCTTTGGCAGTCTCTGGTCTTTGGTCCTGCTACCCACTGCTCCGTGCGTGCACAGAAAGTGAGTCTGGCTGCTGCTCAGAGCCTGGCAGTGTTTGGTCTTTGGCCCTGTCCCTGCTCCGTGCGTGCACAGAAAGTAAGTGCGACTGCTTGAGAGAGCCTGAAGTTCTGCCCCAGTCTCTGGTCTTTGTCCCTGCTACCCACTGCTCCGTGCGTGCACAGAAAGTGCCGAGAGGCTGCTGCCAGTCTTTGGCCCTGCTACCCTCTGCCACGCTGCGACCGGACGTCCGCCGGAGTCGTGCTGGGACTCGAATCGAAGCCCACACTCTCCCCTTCGAAACGCTGCCTGGTTTGAGTCGACGCGACTTGCGGATCCAGAGATATTTGCGATGCGGCTCCGTCCACAAGGGGCGTGGACGGAGCCGCATTCAGCACTGCTCCTCACCCGGGCCTCCCACGGGGCTGATCTGGGGCTCGAATCGAAGCTCAGCTCACGACCTACGAGGCGAACTTCGAACGGAGTCCCTGCGATCGACGGATCCAGAGATGTTAGCTCCGTCCCTAATTCTTATGCGGGATTTACCCCACGATAGCCCGTCAGGGGCCCGAGTCTCCTTAACCGGGGATCCCCGAGACTCCGTCCGTAGACCACCTCGTAGGGCAGGTCCTGAGCTTCGATTCGAGCCCAAGATCAGCCCTGTGGGTCGAGCGGTTGAGGCGCTGTGCTCGTTGCGGCTCCGTCCACACCCCTCGTGCGTGCACAGAAAGTGAGGAAAAGGGCTGACGGACAAAACGGGCCTTCCGGGGCCTGTATCTCCTCAACCGGCGATCGCAGGGACTCCGTTCGAAGTTCGCCTTGTAGGTCAGGTGCTGAACTTCGATTCGAGCCCCAGATCAGCCCCGTGGGAGGCCCGGGTGAGGCACAGTGCTGAATGCGGCTCCGTCCACGCCCCTTGTGGACGGAGCCGCATCGCTAATATCTCTGGATCCGCAAGTCGCGTCGACTCAAACGAGAGTGCGTTTCGAAGGGGAGAGTCTGGGCTTCGATTCGAGCCCCGGCACGCCTCCGCCGGACGTCCGGTCGATGCGGGGCTCTCATTTAAGCGACGAAAAAGGGTAAAAACGGCCTTCCGGGGCCCGTACCTCGAGAGCGGGGAATTCCAGGGATTCCCCGTCGAGTGCATCTTGTAGAGGAGGTCCTGGGCTTCGATTCGAGCCCGAGATCACCTCCGTAGGACGATCGGTCGAGGCGCGGTGCTCATTGCGGCTCCGTCCACACCCCTCGTGCGAGACGGTAGCGGCTACGGGCCAAACTCACTTTGTCAGGATGGTAGCGGCTACGCGTCCGTCAGGATCGCTAAACCAAGCCAGAGGACGGCGGCGGTTTCAGTCGAAAAATTTCTAAGTCCGAAATTTCCGGTTTTCGTCCCCTCAGGCGTCTCCTCCTAGCCCGACGGGCCTGAAATTTCGCCTATGGGGGCCAACTCGGCCTGCCGCATCTTTTTGTCGGGCTGATGGTAGCGGCTACGGGCGCTCCTAACGGCACTTTCTGTGCACGCATGCCGGAAAGCCCTGGGAAATCCCTCGATATCTCTGGAACCGCAAGTCGCGTCGACTCAAACGAGAGTGCGTTTCGAAGGGGAGAGTCTGGGCTTCGATTCGAGCCCCGGCACGCCTCCGCCGGACGTCCGGTCGATGCGGGGCTCTCATTTAAGCGACGAAAAAGGGTAAAAACGGCCTTCCGGGGCCCGTACCTCGAGAGCGGGGAATTCCAGGGATTCCCCGTTGAGTGCATCTTGTAGAGGAGGTCCTGGGCTTCGATTCGAGCCCGAGATCAACTCCGTAGGACGAGCGGTCGAGGCGCGGTGCTCATTGCGGCTCCGTCCACACCCCTCGTGCGTGCACAGAAAGTGAAACGGCCGCCGTCCAGGATGGTAGCGGCTACGCTTCTGTCAGGATCGCTAAACCAAGCCAGAGGACGGCGGCGGTTTCAGTCGAAAAATTTCTAAGTCCGAAATTTCCGGTTTTCGTCCTCTCAGGCGTCTCCTCCTAGCCCGACGGGCCTGAAACTTTGCCTATGGGGGCCAACTCGGCCTGCCGCATCTTTTTGTCGGGCTGATGGTAGCGGCTACGGGCGCTCCTAACGGCACTTTCTGTGCACGCATGCCGGAAAGCCCTGGGAAATCCCTCGATATCTCTGGAACCGCAAGTCGCATCGACTCAAACGAGAGTGCGTTTCGAAGGGGAGAGTCTGGGCTTCGATTCGAGCCCCGGCACGCCTCCGCCGGACGTCCGGTCGATGCGGGGCTCTCATTTAAGCGACGAAAAAGGGTAAAAACGGCCTTCCGGGGCCCGTACCTCGAGAGCGGGGAATTCCAGGGATTCCCCGTCGAGTGCATCTTGTAGAGGAGGTCCTGGGCTTCGATTCGAGCCCGAGATCACCTCCGTAGGACGATCGGTCGAGGCGCGGTGCTCATTGCGGCTCCGTCCACACCCCTCGTGCGAGACGGTAGCGGCTACGGGCCAAACTCACTTTGTCAGGATGGTAGCGGCTACGCGTCCGTCAGGATCGCTAAACCAAGCCAGAGGACGGCGGCGGTTTCAGTCGAAAAATTTCTAAGTCCGAAATTTCCGGTTTTCGTCCCCTCAGGCGTCTCCTCCTAGCCCGACGGGCCTGAAATTTCGCCTATGGGGGCCAACTCGGCCTGCCGCATCTTTTTGTCGGGCTGATGGTAGCGGCTACGGGCGCTCCTAACGGCACTTTCTGTGCACGCATGCCGGAAAGCCCTGGGAAATCCCTCGATATCTCTGGAACCGCAAGTCGCGTCGACTCAAACGAGAGTGCGTTTCGAAGGGGAGAGTCTGGGCTTCGATTCGAGCCCCGGCACGCCTCCGCCGGACGTCCGGTCGATGCGGGGCTCTCATTTAAGCGACGAAAAAGGGTAAAAACGGCCTTCCGAGGCCCGTACCTCGAGAGCGGGGAATTCCAGGGATTCCCCTTCGAGTGCATCTTGTAGAGGAGGTCCTGGGCTTCGATTCGAGCCCAAGATCACCTCCGTAGGACGAGCGGTCGAGGCGCGGTGCTCATTTCCCCGCCCGTGCGTGCACAGAAAGTGCGAAACGCTAAACCAAGCCAGAGGACGGCGGCCGTCTCACTCGATCGCTAAACCAAGCCAGAGGACGGCGGCGGTTTCACTCGAAAAATTTCAAAGTCCAACATTTTTGGGTTTTCGGCCCCTCAGGCCGTTTTGCCCCGGTGCTCGTTGCGGCTCGTGCGAGACGGTAGCGGCGACGGGCCAAACTCACTTTGTCAGGATGGTAGCGGCTACGCGTCCGTCAGGATCGCTAAACCAAGCCAGAGGACGGCGGCGGTTTCAGTCGAAAAATTTCTAAGTCCGAAATTTCCGGTTTTCGTCCTCTCAGGCGTCTCCTCCTAGCCCGACGGGCCTGAAACTTCGCCTATGGGGGCCAACTCGGCCTGCCGCATCTTTTTGTCGGGCTGATGGTAGCGGCTACGGGCGCTCCTAACGGCACTTTCTGTGCACGCATGCCGGAAAGCCCTGGGAAATCCCTCGATATCTCTGGAACCGCAAGTCGCGTCGACTCAAACGAGAGTGCGTTTCGAAGGGGAGAGTCTGGGCTTCGATTCGAGCCCCGGCACGCCTCCGCCGGACGTCCGGTCGATGCGGGGCTCTCATTTAAGCGACGAAAAAGGGTAAAAACGGCCTTCCGAGGCCCGTACCTCGAGAGCGGGGAATTCCAGGGATTCCCTTTCGAGTGCATCTTGTAGAGGAGGTCCTGGGCTTCGATTCGAGCCCAAGATCACCTCCGTAGGACGAGCGGTCGAGGCGCGGTGCTCATTTCCCCGCCCGTGCGTGCACAGAAAGTGCGAAACGCTAAACCAAGCCAGAGGACGGCGGCCGTCTCACTCGATCGCTAAACCAAGCCAGAGGACGGCGGCGGTTTCACTCGAAAAATTTCAAAGTCCAACATTTTTGGGTTTTCGGCCCCTCAGGCCGTTTTGCCCCGGTGCTCGTTGCGGCTCGTGCGAGACGGTAGCGGCGACGGGCCAAACTCACTTTGTCAGGATGGTAGCGGCTACGCGTCCGTCAGGATCGCTAAACCAAGCCAGAGGACGGCGGCGGTTTCAGTCGAAAAATTTCTAAGTCCGAAATTTCCGGTTTTCGTCCTCTCAGGCGTCTCCTCCTAGCCCGACGGGCCTGAAATTTCACCTAGAGGGCCTACTCACCCTGCCGCATCTTTTTGTCGGGCTGAGGTTAGTGGCTGCGATCGCTCCTAGGGGGCGCTTTTGGCTTCCGAAGATTTCAAGGGCCCGGAATCGCCGGAATCGCCAAAATCGCCGAGGATTCCAATACCTACAAAGATGCGCCTAAAGGTCCCCTACACCATGCAAAAAGAACGGAGTCGATCCGTCGAGCGGTTAACGAATGAGAGCCCGAAAACCGCCGTTTTTCCCCGTGACGCGGGTCAGAAAACCTCACTGCGTTTCCCTTATATAGGGGGGTGTCCTCAGCCGCAGCTCTCAAAAATTTTCTAAGTCCAAAAACGCGCTGGGGCAGGCGTTTGGGCTGCGCGCGTCGCAACCGCTCGACGCAGCGACGCGAGACTTGGGAACTAGGCCCTTCTCGAGCTG
>CAKZFK010000008.1:0-2500 GCA_936440205.1 Lepidonotus clava | reverse complement strand
TGGCCCTGCTACCCACTGCTCCGTGCGTGCACAGAAAGTGCCGAGAGGCTTTGGCAGTCTCTGGTCTTTGGTCCTGCTACCCACTGCTCCGTGCGTGCACAGAAAGTGAGTCTGGCTGCTGCTCAGAGCCTGGCAGTGTTTGGTCTTTGGCCCTGTCCCTGCTCCGTGCGTGCACAGAAAGTAAGTGCGACTGCTTGAGAGAGCCTGAAGTTCTGCCCCAGTCTCTGGTCTTTGGCCCTGCTACCCTCTGCTCCGTGCGTGCACAGAAAGTGCCGAGAGGCTGCTGCCAGTCTTTGGCCCTGCTACCCTCTGCCACGCTGCGACCGGACGTCCGCCGGAGTCGTGCTGGGACTCGAATCGAAGCCCACACTCTCCCCTTCGAAACGCTGCCTGGTTTGAGTCGACGCGACTTGCGGATCCAGAGATATTTGCGATGCGGCTCCGTCCACAAGGGGCGTGGACGGAGCCGCATTCAGCACTGCTCCTCACCCGGGCCTCCCACGGGGCTGATCTGGGGCTCGAATCGAAGCTCAGCTCACGACCTACGAGGCGAACTTCGAACGGAGTCCCTGCGATCGACGGATCCAGAGATGTTAGCTCCGTCCCTAATTCTTATGCGGGATTTACCCCACGATAGCCCGTCAGGGGCCCGAGTCTCCTTAACCGGGGATCCCCGAGACTCCGTCCGTAGACCACCTCGTAGGGCAGGTCCTGAGCTTCGATTCGAGCCCAAGATCAGCCCTGTGGGTCGAGCGGTTGAGGCGCTGTGCTCGTTGCGGCTCCGTCCACACCCCTCGTGCGTGCACAGAAAGTGAGGAAAAGGGCTGACGGACAAAACGGGCCTTCCGGGGCCTGTATCTCCTCAACCGGCGATCGCAGGGACTCCGTTCGAAGTTCGCCTTGTAGGTCAGGTGCTGAACTTCGATTCGAGCCCCAGATCAGCCCCGTGGGAGGCCCGGGTGAGGCACAGTGCTGAATGCGGCTCCGTCCACGCCCCTTGTGGACGGAGCCGCATCGCTAATATCTCTGGATCCGCAAGTCGCGTCGACTCAAACGAGAGTGCGTTTCGAAGGGGAGAGTCTGGGCTTCGATTCGAGCCCCGGCACGCCTCCGCCGGACGTCCGGTCGATGCGGGGCTCTCATTTAAGCGACGAAAAAGGGTAAAAACGGCCTTCCGGGGCCCGTACCTCGAGAGCGGGGAATTCCAGGGATTCCCCGTCGAGTGCATCTTGTAGAGGAGGTCCTGGGCTTCGATTCGAGCCCGAGATCACCTCCGTAGGACGATCGGTCGAGGCGCGGTGCTCATTGCGGCTCCGTCCACACCCCTCGTGCGAGACGGTAGCGGCTACGGGCCAAACTCACTTTGTCAGGATGGTAGCGGCTACGCGTCCGTCAGGATCGCTAAACCAAGCCAGAGGACGGCGGCGGTTTCAGTCGAAAAATTTCTAAGTCCGAAATTTCCGGTTTTCGTCCCCTCAGGCGTCTCCTCCTAGCCCGACGGGCCTGAAATTTCGCCTATGGGGGCCAACTCGGCCTGCCGCATCTTTTTGTCGGGCTGATGGTAGCGGCTACGGGCGCTCCTAACGGCACTTTCTGTGCACGCATGCCGGAAAGCCCTGGGAAATCCCTCGATATCTCTGGAACCGCAAGTCGCGTCGACTCAAACGAGAGTGCGTTTCGAAGGGGAGAGTCTGGGCTTCGATTCGAGCCCCGGCACGCCTCCGCCGGACGTCCGGTCGATGCGGGGCTCTCATTTAAGCGACGAAAAAGGGTAAAAACGGCCTTCCGGGGCCCGTACCTCGAGAGCGGGGAATTCCAGGGATTCCCCGTTGAGTGCATCTTGTAGAGGAGGTCCTGGGCTTCGATTCGAGCCCGAGATCAACTCCGTAGGACGAGCGGTCGAGGCGCGGTGCTCATTGCGGCTCCGTCCACACCCCTCGTGCGTGCACAGAAAGTGAAACGGCCGCCGTCCAGGATGGTAGCGGCTACGCTTCTGTCAGGATCGCTAAACCAAGCCAGAGGACGGCGGCGGTTTCAGTCGAAAAATTTCTAAGTCCGAAATTTCCGGTTTTCGTCCTCTCAGGCGTCTCCTCCTAGCCCGACGGGCCTGAAACTTTGCCTATGGGGGCCAACTCGGCCTGCCGCATCTTTTTGTCGGGCTGATGGTAGCGGCTACGGGCGCTCCTAACGGCACTTTCTGTGCACGCATGCCGGAAAGCCCTGGGAAATCCCTCGATATCTCTGGAACCGCAAGTCGCATCGACTCAAACGAGAGTGCGTTTCGAAGGGGAGAGTCTGGGCTTCGATTCGAGCCCCGGCACGCCTCCGCCGGACGTCCGGTCGATGCGGGGCTCTCATTTAAGCGACGAAAAAGGGTAAAAACGGCCTTCCGGGGCCCGTACCTCGAGAGCGGGGAATTCCAGGGATTCCCCGTCGAGTGCATCTTGTAGAGGAGGTCCTGGGCTTCGATTCGAGCCCGAGATCACCTCCGTAGGACGAT
>CAKZFK010000007.1:37500-40277 GCA_936440205.1 Lepidonotus clava | reverse complement strand
GAAAAATTTCTAAGTCCGAAATTTCCGGTTTTCGTCCCCTCAGGCGTCTCCTCCTAGCCCGACGGGCCTGAAATTTCGCCTATGGGGGCCAACTCGGCCTGCCGCATCTTTTTGTCGGGCTGATGGTAGCGGCTACGGGCGCTCCTAACGGCACTTTCTGTGCACGCATGCCGGAAAGCCCTGGGAAATCCCTCGATATCTCTGGAACCGCAAGTCGCGTCGACTCAAACGAGAGTGCGTTTCGAAGGGGAGAGTCTGGGCTTCGATTCGAGCCCCGGCACGCCTCCGCCGGACGTCCGGTCGATGCGGGGCTCTCATTTAAGCGACGAAAAAGGGTAAAAACGGCCTTCCGGGGCCCGTACCTCGAGAGCGGGGAATTCCAGGGATTCCCCGTTGAGTGCATCTTGTAGAGGAGGTCCTGGGCTTCGATTCGAGCCCGAGATCAACTCCGTAGGACGAGCGGTCGAGGCGCGGTGCTCATTGCGGCTCCGTCCACACCCCTCGTGCGTGCACAGAAAGTGAAACGGCCGCCGTCCAGGATGGTAGCGGCTACGCTTCTGTCAGGATCGCTAAACCAAGCCAGAGGACGGCGGCGGTTTCAGTCGAAAAATTTCTAAGTCCGAAATTTCCGGTTTTCGTCCTCTCAGGCGTCTCCTCCTAGCCCGACGGGCCTGAAACTTTGCCTATGGGGGCCAACTCGGCCTGCCGCATCTTTTTGTCGGGCTGATGGTAGCGGCTACGGGCGCTCCTAACGGCACTTTCTGTGCACGCATGCCGGAAAGCCCTGGGAAATCCCTCGATATCTCTGGAACCGCAAGTCGCATCGACTCAAACGAGAGTGCGTTTCGAAGGGGAGAGTCTGGGCTTCGATTCGAGCCCCGGCACGCCTCCGCCGGACGTCCGGTCGATGCGGGGCTCTCATTTAAGCGACGAAAAAGGGTAAAAACGGCCTTCCGGGGCCCGTACCTCGAGAGCGGGGAATTCCAGGGATTCCCCGTCGAGTGCATCTTGTAGAGGAGGTCCTGGGCTTCGATTCGAGCCCGAGATCACCTCCGTAGGACGATCGGTCGAGGCGCGGTGCTCATTGCGGCTCCGTCCACACCCCTCGTGCGAGACGGTAGCGGCTACGGGCCAAACTCACTTTGTCAGGATGGTAGCGGCTACGCGTCCGTCAGGATCGCTAAACCAAGCCAGAGGACGGCGGCGGTTTCAGTCGAAAAATTTCTAAGTCCGAAATTTCCGGTTTTCGTCCCCTCAGGCGTCTCCTCCTAGCCCGACGGGCCTGAAATTTCGCCTATGGGGGCCAACTCGGCCTGCCGCATCTTTTTGTCGGGCTGATGGTAGCGGCTACGGGCGCTCCTAACGGCACTTTCTGTGCACGCATGCCGGAAAGCCCTGGGAAATCCCTCGATATCTCTGGAACCGCAAGTCGCGTCGACTCAAACGAGAGTGCGTTTCGAAGGGGAGAGTCTGGGCTTCGATTCGAGCCCCGGCACGCCTCCGCCGGACGTCCGGTCGATGCGGGGCTCTCATTTAAGCGACGAAAAAGGGTAAAAACGGCCTTCCGAGGCCCGTACCTCGAGAGCGGGGAATTCCAGGGATTCCCCTTCGAGTGCATCTTGTAGAGGAGGTCCTGGGCTTCGATTCGAGCCCAAGATCACCTCCGTAGGACGAGCGGTCGAGGCGCGGTGCTCATTTCCCCGCCCGTGCGTGCACAGAAAGTGCGAAACGCTAAACCAAGCCAGAGGACGGCGGCCGTCTCACTCGATCGCTAAACCAAGCCAGAGGACGGCGGCGGTTTCACTCGAAAAATTTCAAAGTCCAACATTTTTGGGTTTTCGGCCCCTCAGGCCGTTTTGCCCCGGTGCTCGTTGCGGCTCGTGCGAGACGGTAGCGGCGACGGGCCAAACTCACTTTGTCAGGATGGTAGCGGCTACGCGTCCGTCAGGATCGCTAAACCAAGCCAGAGGACGGCGGCGGTTTCAGTCGAAAAATTTCTAAGTCCGAAATTTCCGGTTTTCGTCCTCTCAGGCGTCTCCTCCTAGCCCGACGGGCCTGAAACTTCGCCTATGGGGGCCAACTCGGCCTGCCGCATCTTTTTGTCGGGCTGATGGTAGCGGCTACGGGCGCTCCTAACGGCACTTTCTGTGCACGCATGCCGGAAAGCCCTGGGAAATCCCTCGATATCTCTGGAACCGCAAGTCGCGTCGACTCAAACGAGAGTGCGTTTCGAAGGGGAGAGTCTGGGCTTCGATTCGAGCCCCGGCACGCCTCCGCCGGACGTCCGGTCGATGCGGGGCTCTCATTTAAGCGACGAAAAAGGGTAAAAACGGCCTTCCGAGGCCCGTACCTCGAGAGCGGGGAATTCCAGGGATTCCCTTTCGAGTGCATCTTGTAGAGGAGGTCCTGGGCTTCGATTCGAGCCCAAGATCACCTCCGTAGGACGAGCGGTCGAGGCGCGGTGCTCATTTCCCCGCCCGTGCGTGCACAGAAAGTGCGAAACGCTAAACCAAGCCAGAGGACGGCGGCCGTCTCACTCGATCGCTAAACCAAGCCAGAGGACGGCGGCGGTTTCACTCGAAAAATTTCAAAGTCCAACATTTTTGGGTTTTCGGCCCCTCAGGCCGTTTTGCCCCGGTGCTCGTTGCGGCTCGTGCGAGACGGTAGCGGCGACGGGCCAAACTCACTTTGTCAGGATGGTAGCGGCTACGCGTCCGTCAGGATCGCTAAACCAAGCCAGAGGACGGCGGCGGTTTCAGTCGAAAAATTTCTAAGTC
>CAKZFK010000007.1:22500-27500 GCA_936440205.1 Lepidonotus clava | reverse complement strand
GAGAAGCTTTGGCAGTCTCTGGTCTTTGGTCCTGCTACCCACTGCTCCGTGCGTGCACAGAAAGTGCCGAGAGGCTGCTGCCAGTCTTTGGCCCTGCTACCCTCTGCTCCGTGCGTGCACAGAAAGTGCCGAGAGGCTGCTGCCAGTCTCTGGTCTTTGTCCCTGCTACCCACTGCTCCGTGCGTGCACAGAAAGTGCCGAGAAGCTTCGGCAGTCTCTGGTCTTTGGTCCTGCTACCCTCTGCTCCGTGCGTGCACAGAAAGTGCCGAGACGCTGCTGCCAGTCTTTGGCCCTGCTACCCTCTGCTCCGTGCGTGCACAGAAAGTGCCGAGAGGCTGCTGCCAGTCTCTGGTCTTTGTCCCTGCTACCCACTGCTCCGTGCGTGCACAGAAAGTGCCGAGAGGCTTTGGCAGTCTCTGGTCTTTGGCCATGCTACCCACTGCTCCGTGCGTGCACAGAAAGTGCCGAGAGGCTGCTGCCAGTCTTTGGCCCTGCTACCCACTGCTCCGTGCGTGCACAGAAAGTGCCGAGAGGCTTTGGCAGTCTCTGGTCTTTGGTCCTGCTACCCACTGCTCCGTGCGTGCACAGAAAGTGAGTCTGGCTGCTGCTCAGAGCCTGGCAGTGTTTGGTCTTTGGCCCTGTCCCTGCTCCGTGCGTGCACAGAAAGTAAGTGCGACTGCTTGAGAGAGCCTGAAGTTCTGCCCCAGTCTCTGGTCTTTGGCCCTGCTACCCTCTGCTCCGTGCGTGCACAGAAAGTGCCGAGAGGCTGCTGCCAGTCTTTGGCCCTGCTACCCTCTGCCACGCTGCGACCGGACGTCCGCCGGAGTCGTGCTGGGACTCGAATCGAAGCCCACACTCTCCCCTTCGAAACGCTGCCTGGTTTGAGTCGACGCGACTTGCGGATCCAGAGATATTTGCGATGCGGCTCCGTCCACAAGGGGCGTGGACGGAGCCGCATTCAGCACTGCTCCTCACCCGGGCCTCCCACGGGGCTGATCTGGGGCTCGAATCGAAGCTCAGCTCACGACCTACGAGGCGAACTTCGAACGGAGTCCCTGCGATCGACGGATCCAGAGATGTTAGCTCCGTCCCTAATTCTTATGCGGGATTTACCCCACGATAGCCCGTCAGGGGCCCGAGTCTCCTTAACCGGGGATCCCCGAGACTCCGTCCGTAGACCACCTCGTAGGGCAGGTCCTGAGCTTCGATTCGAGCCCAAGATCAGCCCTGTGGGTCGAGCGGTTGAGGCGCTGTGCTCGTTGCGGCTCCGTCCACACCCCTCGTGCGTGCACAGAAAGTGAGGAAAAGGGCTGACGGACAAAACGGGCCTTCCGGGGCCTGTATCTCCTCAACCGGCGATCGCAGGGACTCCGTTCGAAGTTCGCCTTGTAGGTCAGGTGCTGAACTTCGATTCGAGCCCCAGATCAGCCCCGTGGGAGGCCCGGGTGAGGCACAGTGCTGAATGCGGCTCCGTCCACGCCCCTTGTGGACGGAGCCGCATCGCTAATATCTCTGGATCCGCAAGTCGCGTCGACTCAAACGAGAGTGCGTTTCGAAGGGGAGAGTCTGGGCTTCGATTCGAGCCCCGGCACGCCTCCGCCGGACGTCCGGTCGATGCGGGGCTCTCATTTAAGCGACGAAAAAGGGTAAAAACGGCCTTCCGGGGCCCGTACCTCGAGAGCGGGGAATTCCAGGGATTCCCCGTCGAGTGCATCTTGTAGAGGAGGTCCTGGGCTTCGATTCGAGCCCGAGATCACCTCCGTAGGACGATCGGTCGAGGCGCGGTGCTCATTGCGGCTCCGTCCACACCCCTCGTGCGAGACGGTAGCGGCTACGGGCCAAACTCACTTTGTCAGGATGGTAGCGGCTACGCGTCCGTCAGGATCGCTAAACCAAGCCAGAGGACGGCGGCGGTTTCAGTCGAAAAATTTCTAAGTCCGAAATTTCCGGTTTTCGTCCCCTCAGGCGTCTCCTCCTAGCCCGACGGGCCTGAAATTTCGCCTATGGGGGCCAACTCGGCCTGCCGCATCTTTTTGTCGGGCTGATGGTAGCGGCTACGGGCGCTCCTAACGGCACTTTCTGTGCACGCATGCCGGAAAGCCCTGGGAAATCCCTCGATATCTCTGGAACCGCAAGTCGCGTCGACTCAAACGAGAGTGCGTTTCGAAGGGGAGAGTCTGGGCTTCGATTCGAGCCCCGGCACGCCTCCGCCGGACGTCCGGTCGATGCGGGGCTCTCATTTAAGCGACGAAAAAGGGTAAAAACGGCCTTCCGGGGCCCGTACCTCGAGAGCGGGGAATTCCAGGGATTCCCCGTTGAGTGCATCTTGTAGAGGAGGTCCTGGGCTTCGATTCGAGCCCGAGATCAACTCCGTAGGACGAGCGGTCGAGGCGCGGTGCTCATTGCGGCTCCGTCCACACCCCTCGTGCGTGCACAGAAAGTGAAACGGCCGCCGTCCAGGATGGTAGCGGCTACGCTTCTGTCAGGATCGCTAAACCAAGCCAGAGGACGGCGGCGGTTTCAGTCGAAAAATTTCTAAGTCCGAAATTTCCGGTTTTCGTCCTCTCAGGCGTCTCCTCCTAGCCCGACGGGCCTGAAACTTTGCCTATGGGGGCCAACTCGGCCTGCCGCATCTTTTTGTCGGGCTGATGGTAGCGGCTACGGGCGCTCCTAACGGCACTTTCTGTGCACGCATGCCGGAAAGCCCTGGGAAATCCCTCGATATCTCTGGAACCGCAAGTCGCATCGACTCAAACGAGAGTGCGTTTCGAAGGGGAGAGTCTGGGCTTCGATTCGAGCCCCGGCACGCCTCCGCCGGACGTCCGGTCGATGCGGGGCTCTCATTTAAGCGACGAAAAAGGGTAAAAACGGCCTTCCGGGGCCCGTACCTCGAGAGCGGGGAATTCCAGGGATTCCCCGTCGAGTGCATCTTGTAGAGGAGGTCCTGGGCTTCGATTCGAGCCCGAGATCACCTCCGTAGGACGATCGGTCGAGGCGCGGTGCTCATTGCGGCTCCGTCCACACCCCTCGTGCGAGACGGTAGCGGCTACGGGCCAAACTCACTTTGTCAGGATGGTAGCGGCTACGCGTCCGTCAGGATCGCTAAACCAAGCCAGAGGACGGCGGCGGTTTCAGTCGAAAAATTTCTAAGTCCGAAATTTCCGGTTTTCGTCCCCTCAGGCGTCTCCTCCTAGCCCGACGGGCCTGAAATTTCGCCTATGGGGGCCAACTCGGCCTGCCGCATCTTTTTGTCGGGCTGATGGTAGCGGCTACGGGCGCTCCTAACGGCACTTTCTGTGCACGCATGCCGGAAAGCCCTGGGAAATCCCTCGATATCTCTGGAACCGCAAGTCGCGTCGACTCAAACGAGAGTGCGTTTCGAAGGGGAGAGTCTGGGCTTCGATTCGAGCCCCGGCACGCCTCCGCCGGACGTCCGGTCGATGCGGGGCTCTCATTTAAGCGACGAAAAAGGGTAAAAACGGCCTTCCGAGGCCCGTACCTCGAGAGCGGGGAATTCCAGGGATTCCCCTTCGAGTGCATCTTGTAGAGGAGGTCCTGGGCTTCGATTCGAGCCCAAGATCACCTCCGTAGGACGAGCGGTCGAGGCGCGGTGCTCATTTCCCCGCCCGTGCGTGCACAGAAAGTGCGAAACGCTAAACCAAGCCAGAGGACGGCGGCCGTCTCACTCGATCGCTAAACCAAGCCAGAGGACGGCGGCGGTTTCACTCGAAAAATTTCAAAGTCCAACATTTTTGGGTTTTCGGCCCCTCAGGCCGTTTTGCCCCGGTGCTCGTTGCGGCTCGTGCGAGACGGTAGCGGCGACGGGCCAAACTCACTTTGTCAGGATGGTAGCGGCTACGCGTCCGTCAGGATCGCTAAACCAAGCCAGAGGACGGCGGCGGTTTCAGTCGAAA
The DNA here is from genome assembly GCA_936440205.1 of Lepidonotus clava. Taxonomy (NCBI): domain Eukaryota; kingdom Metazoa; phylum Annelida; class Polychaeta; order Phyllodocida; family Polynoidae; genus Lepidonotus; species Lepidonotus clava. The sequence continues at coordinate 23,586 of CAKZFK010000007.1, read as the reverse complement.
AATTTCTAAGTCCGAAATTTCCGGTTTTCGTCCTCTCAGGCGTCTCCTCCTAGCCCGACGGGCCTGAAACTTCGCCTATGGGGGCCAACTCGGCCTGCCGCATCTTTTTGTCGGGCTGATGGTAGCGGCTACGGGCGCTCCTAACGGCACTTTCTGTGCACGCATGCCGGAAAGCCCTGGGAAATCCCTCGATATCTCTGGAACCGCAAGTCGCGTCGACTCAAACGAGAGTGCGTTTCGAAGGGGAGAGTCTGGGCTTCGATTCGAGCCCCGGCACGCCTCCGCCGGACGTCCGGTCGATGCGGGGCTCTCATTTAAGCGACGAAAAAGGGTAAAAACGGCCTTCCGAGGCCCGTACCTCGAGAGCGGGGAATTCCAGGGATTCCCTTTCGAGTGCATCTTGTAGAGGAGGTCCTGGGCTTCGATTCGAGCCCAAGATCACCTCCGTAGGACGAGCGGTCGAGGCGCGGTGCTCATTTCCCCGCCCGTGCGTGCACAGAAAGTGCGAAACGCTAAACCAAGCCAGAGGACGGCGGCCGTCTCACTCGATCGCTAAACCAAGCCAGAGGACGGCGGCGGTTTCACTCGAAAAATTTCAAAGTCCAACATTTTTGGGTTTTCGGCCCCTCAGGCCGTTTTGCCCCGGTGCTCGTTGCGGCTCGTGCGAGACGGTAGCGGCGACGGGCCAAACTCACTTTGTCAGGATGGTAGCGGCTACGCGTCCGTCAGGATCGCTAAACCAAGCCAGAGGACGGCGGCGGTTTCAGTCGAAAAATTTCTAAGTCCGAAATTTCCGGTTTTCGTCCTCTCAGGCGTCTCCTCCTAGCCCGACGGGCCTGAAATTTCACCTAGAGGGCCTACTCACCCTGCCGCATCTTTTTGTCGGGCTGAGGTTAGTGGCTGCGATCGCTCCTAGGGGGCGCTTTTGGCTTCCGAAGATTTCAAGGGCCCGGAATCGCCGGAATCGCCAAAATCGCCGAGGATTCCAATACCTACAAAGATGCGCCTAAAGGTCCCCTACACCATGCAAAAAGAACGGAGTCGATCCGTCGAGCGGTTAACGAATGAGAGCCCGAAAACCGCCGT
>CAKZFK010000007.1:7500-12500 GCA_936440205.1 Lepidonotus clava | reverse complement strand
CCTCTGCTCCGTGCGTGCACAGAAAGTGCCGAGAGGCTGCTGCCAGTCTCTGGTCTTTGTCCCTGCTACCCACTGCTCCGTGCGTGCACAGAAAGTGCCGAGAGGCTTTGGCAGTCTCTGGTCTTTGGCCATGCTACCCACTGCTCCGTGCGTGCACAGAAAGTGCCGAGAGGCTGCTGCCAGTCTTTGGCCCTGCTACCCACTGCTCCGTGCGTGCACAGAAAGTGCCGAGAGGCTTTGGCAGTCTCTGGTCTTTGGTCCTGCTACCCACTGCTCCGTGCGTGCACAGAAAGTGAGTCTGGCTGCTGCTCAGAGCCTGGCAGTGTTTGGTCTTTGGCCCTGTCCCTGCTCCGTGCGTGCACAGAAAGTAAGTGCGACTGCTTGAGAGAGCCTGAAGTTCTGCCCCAGTCTCTGGTCTTTGGCCCTGCTACCCTCTGCTCCGTGCGTGCACAGAAAGTGCCGAGAGGCTGCTGCCAGTCTTTGGCCCTGCTACCCTCTGCCACGCTGCGACCGGACGTCCGCCGGAGTCGTGCTGGGACTCGAATCGAAGCCCACACTCTCCCCTTCGAAACGCTGCCTGGTTTGAGTCGACGCGACTTGCGGATCCAGAGATATTTGCGATGCGGCTCCGTCCACAAGGGGCGTGGACGGAGCCGCATTCAGCACTGCTCCTCTCACCCGGGCCTCCCACGGGGCTGATCTGGGGCTCGAATCGAAGCTCAGCTCACGACCTACGAGGCGAACTTCGAACGGAGTCCCTGCGATCGACGGATCCAGAGATGTTAGCTCCGTCCCTAATTCTTATGCGGGATTTACCCCACGATAGCCCGTCAGGGGCCCGAGTCTCCTTAACCGGGGATCCCCGAGACTCCGTCCGTAGACCACCTCGTAGGGCAGGTCCTGAGCTTCGATTCGAGCCCAAGATCAGCCCTGTGGGTCGAGCGGTTGAGGCGCTGTGCTCGTTGCGGCTCCGTCCACACCCCTCGTGCGTGCACAGAAAGTGAGGAAAAGGGCTGACGGACAAAACGGGCCTTCCGGGGCCTGTATCTCCTCAACCGGCGATCGCAGGGACTCCGTTCGAAGTTCGCCTTGTAGGTCAGGTGCTGAACTTCGATTCGAGCCCCAGATCAGCCCCGTGGGAGGCCCGGGTGAGGCACAGTGCTGAATGCGGCTCCGTCCACGCCCCTTGTGGACGGAGCCGCATCGCTAATATCTCTGGATCCGCAAGTCGCGTCGACTCAAACGAGAGTGCGTTTCGAAGGGGAGAGTCTGGGCTTCGATTCGAGCCCCGGCACGCCTCCGCCGGACGTCCGGTCGATGCGGGGCTCTCATTTAAGCGACGAAAAAGGGTAAAAACGGCCTTCCGGGGCCCGTACCTCGAGAGCGGGGAATTCCAGGGATTCCCCGTCGAGTGCATCTTGTAGAGGAGGTCCTGGGCTTCGATTCGAGCCCGAGATCACCTCCGTAGGACGATCGGTCGAGGCGCGGTGCTCATTGCGGCTCCGTCCACACCCCTCGTGCGAGACGGTAGCGGCTACGGGCCAAACTCACTTTGTCAGGATGGTAGCGGCTACGCGTCCGTCAGGATCGCTAAACCAAGCCAGAGGACGGCGGCGGTTTCAGTCGAAAAATTTCTAAGTCCGAAATTTCCGGTTTTCGTCCCCTCAGGCGTCTCCTCCTAGCCCGACGGGCCTGAAATTTCGCCTATGGGGGCCAACTCGGCCTGCCGCATCTTTTTGTCGGGCTGATGGTAGCGGCTACGGGCGCTCCTAACGGCACTTTCTGTGCACGCATGCCGGAAAGCCCTGGGAAATCCCTCGATATCTCTGGAACCGCAAGTCGCGTCGACTCAAACGAGAGTGCGTTTCGAAGGGGAGAGTCTGGGCTTCGATTCGAGCCCCGGCACGCCTCCGCCGGACGTCCGGTCGATGCGGGGCTCTCATTTAAGCGACGAAAAAGGGTAAAAACGGCCTTCCGGGGCCCGTACCTCGAGAGCGGGGAATTCCAGGGATTCCCCGTTGAGTGCATCTTGTAGAGGAGGTCCTGGGCTTCGATTCGAGCCCGAGATCAACTCCGTAGGACGAGCGGTCGAGGCGCGGTGCTCATTGCGGCTCCGTCCACACCCCTCGTGCGTGCACAGAAAGTGAAACGGCCGCCGTCCAGGATGGTAGCGGCTACGCTTCTGTCAGGATCGCTAAACCAAGCCAGAGGACGGCGGCGGTTTCAGTCGAAAAATTTCTAAGTCCGAAATTTCCGGTTTTCGTCCTCTCAGGCGTCTCCTCCTAGCCCGACGGGCCTGAAACTTTGCCTATGGGGGCCAACTCGGCCTGCCGCATCTTTTTGTCGGGCTGATGGTAGCGGCTACGGGCGCTCCTAACGGCACTTTCTGTGCACGCATGCCGGAAAGCCCTGGGAAATCCCTCGATATCTCTGGAACCGCAAGTCGCATCGACTCAAACGAGAGTGCGTTTCGAAGGGGAGAGTCTGGGCTTCGATTCGAGCCCCGGCACGCCTCCGCCGGACGTCCGGTCGATGCGGGGCTCTCATTTAAGCGACGAAAAAGGGTAAAAACGGCCTTCCGGGGCCCGTACCTCGAGAGCGGGGAATTCCAGGGATTCCCCGTCGAGTGCATCTTGTAGAGGAGGTCCTGGGCTTCGATTCGAGCCCGAGATCACCTCCGTAGGACGATCGGTCGAGGCGCGGTGCTCATTGCGGCTCCGTCCACACCCCTCGTGCGAGACGGTAGCGGCTACGGGCCAAACTCACTTTGTCAGGATGGTAGCGGCTACGCGTCCGTCAGGATCGCTAAACCAAGCCAGAGGACGGCGGCGGTTTCAGTCGAAAAATTTCTAAGTCCGAAATTTCCGGTTTTCGTCCCCTCAGGCGTCTCCTCCTAGCCCGACGGGCCTGAAATTTCGCCTATGGGGGCCAACTCGGCCTGCCGCATCTTTTTGTCGGGCTGATGGTAGCGGCTACGGGCGCTCCTAACGGCACTTTCTGTGCACGCATGCCGGAAAGCCCTGGGAAATCCCTCGATATCTCTGGAACCGCAAGTCGCGTCGACTCAAACGAGAGTGCGTTTCGAAGGGGAGAGTCTGGGCTTCGATTCGAGCCCCGGCACGCCTCCGCCGGACGTCCGGTCGATGCGGGGCTCTCATTTAAGCGACGAAAAAGGGTAAAAACGGCCTTCCGAGGCCCGTACCTCGAGAGCGGGGAATTCCAGGGATTCCCCTTCGAGTGCATCTTGTAGAGGAGGTCCTGGGCTTCGATTCGAGCCCAAGATCACCTCCGTAGGACGAGCGGTCGAGGCGCGGTGCTCATTTCCCCGCCCGTGCGTGCACAGAAAGTGCGAAACGCTAAACCAAGCCAGAGGACGGCGGCCGTCTCACTCGATCGCTAAACCAAGCCAGAGGACGGCGGCGGTTTCACTCGAAAAATTTCAAAGTCCAACATTTTTGGGTTTTCGGCCCCTCAGGCCGTTTTGCCCCGGTGCTCGTTGCGGCTCGTGCGAGACGGTAGCGGCGACGGGCCAAACTCACTTTGTCAGGATGGTAGCGGCTACGCGTCCGTCAGGATCGCTAAACCAAGCCAGAGGACGGCGGCGGTTTCAGTCGAAAAATTTCTAAGTCCGAAATTTCCGGTTTTCGTCCTCTCAGGCGTCTCCTCCTAGCCCGACGGGCCTGAAACTTCGCCTATGGGGGCCAACTCGGCCTGCCGCATCTTTTTGTCGGGCTGATGGTAGCGGCTACGGGCGCTCCTAACGGCACTTTCTGTGCACGCATGCCGGAAAGCCCTGGGAAATCCCTCGATATCTCTGGAACCGCAAGTCGCGTCGACTCAAACGAGAGTGCGTTTCGAAGGGGAGAGTCTGGGCTTCGATTCGAGCCCCGGCACGCCTCCGCCGGACGTCCGGTCGATGCGGGGCTCTCATTTAAGCGACGAAAAAGGGTAAAAACGGCCTTCCGAGGCCCGTACCTCGAGAGCGGGGAATTCCAGGGATTCCCTTTCGAGTGCATCTTGTAGAGGAGGTCCTGGGCTTCGATTCGAGCCCAAGATCACCTCCGTAGGACGAGCGGTCGAGGCGCGGTGCTCATTTCCCCGCCCGTGCGTGCACAGAAAGTGCGAAACGCTAAACCAAGCCAGAGGACGGCGGCCGTCTCACTCGATCGCTAAACCAAGCCAGAGGACGGCGGCGGTTTCACTCGAAAAATTTCAAAGTCCAACATTTTTGGGTTTTCGGCCCCTCAGGCCGTTTTGCCCCGGTGCTCGTTGCGGCTCGTGCGAGACGGTAGCGGCGACGGGCCAAACTCACTTTGTCAGGATGGTAGCGGCTACGCGTCCGTCAGGATCGCTAAACCAAGCCAGAGGACGGCGGCGGTTTCAGTCGAAAAATTTCTAAGTCCGAAATTTCCGGTTTTCGTCCTCTCAGGCGTCTCCTCCTAGCCCGACGGGCCTGAAATTTCACCTAGAGGGCCTACTCACCCTGCCGCATCTTTTTGTCGGGCTGAGGTTAGTGGCTGCGATCGCTCCTAGGGGGCGCTTTTGGCTTCCGAAGATTTCAAGGGCCCGGAATCGCCGGAATCGCCAAAATCGCCGAGGATTCCAATACCTACAAAGATGCGCCTAAAGGTCCCCTACACCATGCAAAAAGAACGGAGTCGATCCGTCGAGCGGTTAACGAATGAGAGCCCGAAAACCGCCGTTTTTCCCCGTGACGCGGGTCAGAAAACCTCACTGCGTTTCCCTTATATAGGGGGGTGTCCTCAGCCGCAGCTCTCAAAAATTTTCTAAGTCCAAAAACGCGCTGGGGCAGGCGTTTGGGCTGCGCGCGTCGCAACCGCTCGCGGCAGCGACGCGAGACTTGGGAACTAGGCCCTTCTCGAGCTGCCGGACGCGCTGGCGAGGTCCGCCGGAGGCCTGGGTCGAGCGTTTGGCCGCGGCGGGAGGACAGAAACGCGCTGGGGCAGGCGTTCGGGCTGCGCGCGTCGCTACGGCTCGAC
>CAKZFK010000006.1:15000-20000 GCA_936440205.1 Lepidonotus clava | reverse complement strand
GGAGAGCTAGCTCTGGGCTTTGGCGTCCGGCCGGGAGAACGGGCCTGCGTGCGTTCGCCGCCTGCGTCCCCGTTGCGGGGGCAGGCTCTTCAGGACCGTCGAGGCGTCTTAACCAGCGGGCTAGAGCGACCGACGAGGTCTCGGGACTGCGTTTCCGTTTCAAGGAGTGGCCTGCATGCAGGAAGCGTGAGCCTCACAGCCGGGCAGGCGCTCGGTTGCCTTTCTAGCGGAGAGAGGGTTTTCAGAGTCCGTCCGTCGACACAGAGTCAGGAGCAGGCTTTTGCAAACCTCCGCCGTTTTCTCTGCTCTCCGGCCGGCGCCCTCCTCATATAAGGGAGACGCAGTGAGGTTTTCTGACCCGCGTCACGACCCCCCGCCCTCCCCCCGCCAGACCCCGAGGGAGGCAGTCCGCAGCCCTAAGCCACGGGCCCAGGCGGGTCCTCATATAAGGGAGACGCAGTGAGGTTTTCTGACCCGCGTCACGACCCCCCGCCCTCCCCCGCGGCAGGCCAGAGCCTGCGTACGGCGTCGGCGGCTCTCGCGGCTACCTCGAAACCGGCCCAAATCCTGCGTCTGAGCCCCAAAACCTGCTAGGCAGCCTCTCGCCGGCGCGGCCGTTTCACCAAACCCTGCTCGGCAGCCTCTCGCCGGCGCCGCCGTTTCACCGAACCCTGCTCGGCAGCCTCTCGCCGGCGCCGCCGTTTCACCACACCTTCTCCCGCCGCAGGCCAGAGCCTGCGTACGGCGTCGGCGGTCTCGCGGCTACCTCGAAACCGGCCCAAATCCTGCGTCTGAGCCCCAAAACCTGCTAGGCAGCCTCTCGCCGGCGCGGCCGTTTCACCAAACCCTGCTCGGCAGCCTCTCGCCGGCGCCGCCGTTTCACCAAACCCTGCTCGGCAGCCTCTCGCCGGCGCCGCCGTTTCACCATACCTTCTCCCGCCGCAGGCCAGAGCCTGCGTCGAGCGTCGACGGATCGTTACGCCAGGCCGGCGGACGGCCGCGGATTCACTTCCCAAGTCTCGCGTCGCTGCGGCGAGCCGTAGCGGCGCGCGCAGCCCGAACGCCTGCCCCAGCGCGTTTCTGTCCTCCCGCCGCGGCCAAACGCTCGACCCAGGCCTCCGGCGGACCTCGCCAGCGCGTCCGGCAGCTCGAGAAGGGCCTAGTTCCCAAGTCTCGCGTCGCTGCGTCGAGCCGTAGCGACGCGCGCAGCCCGAACGCCTGCCCCAGCGCGTTTCTGTCCTCCCGCCGCGGCCAAACGCTCGACCCAGGCCTCCGGCGGACCTCGCCAGCGCGTCCGGCAGCTCGAGAAGGGCCTAGTTCCCAAGTCTCGCGTCGCTGCCGCGAGCGGTTGCGACGCGCGCAGCCCAAACGCCTGCCCCAGCGCGTTTTTGGACTTAGAAAATTTTTGAGAGCTGCGGCTGAGGACACCCCCCTATATAAGGGAAACGCAGTGAGGTTTTCTGACCCGCGTCACGGGGAAAAACGGCGGTTTTCGGGCTCTCATTCGTTAACCGCTCGACGGATCGACTCCGTTCTTTTTGCATGGTGTAGGGGACCTTTAGGCGCATCTTTGTAGGTATTGGAATCCTCGGCGATTTTGGCGATTCCGGCGATTCCGGGCCCTTGAAATCTTCGGAAGCCAAAAGCGCCCCCTAGGAGCGATCGCAGCCACTAACCTCAGCCCGACAAAAAGATGCGGCAGGGTGAGTAGGCCCTCTAGGTGAAATTTCAGGCCCGTCGGGCTAGGAGGAGACGCCTGAGAGGACGAAAACCGGAAATTTCGGACTTAGAAATTTTTCGACTGAAACCGCCGCCGTCCTCTGGCTTGGTTTAGCGATCCTGACGGACGCGTAGCCGCTACCATCCTGACAAAGTGAGTTTGGCCCGTCGCCGCTACCGTCTCGCACGAGCCGCAACGAGCACCGGGGCAAAACGGCCTGAGGGGCCGAAAACCCAAAAATGTTGGACTTTGAAATTTTTCGAGTGAAACCGCCGCCGTCCTCTGGCTTGGTTTAGCGATCGAGTGAGACGGCCGCCGTCCTCTGGCTTGGTTTAGCGTTTCGCACTTTCTGTGCACGCACGGGCGGGGAAATGAGCACCGCGCCTCGACCGCTCGTCCTACGGAGGTGATCTTGGGCTCGAATCGAAGCCCAGGACCTCCTCTACAAGATGCACTCGAAAGGGAATCCCTGGAATTCCCCGCTCTCGAGGTACGGGCCTCGGAAGGCCGTTTTTACCCTTTTTCGTCGCTTAAATGAGAGCCCCGCATCGACCGGACGTCCGGCGGAGGCGTGCCGGGGCTCGAATCGAAGCCCAGACTCTCCCCTTCGAAACGCACTCTCGTTTGAGTCGACGCGACTTGCGGTTCCAGAGATATCGAGGGATTTCCCAGGGCTTTCCGGCATGCGTGCACAGAAAGTGCCGTTAGGAGCGCCCGTAGCCGCTACCATCAGCCCGACAAAAAGATGCGGCAGGCCGAGTTGGCCCCCATAGGCGAAGTTTCAGGCCCGTCGGGCTAGGAGGAGACGCCTGAGAGGACGAAAACCGGAAATTTCGGACTTAGAAATTTTTCGACTGAAACCGCCGCCGTCCTCTGGCTTGGTTTAGCGATCCTGACGGACGCGTAGCCGCTACCATCCTGACAAAGTGAGTTTGGCCCGTCGCCGCTACCGTCTCGCACGAGCCGCAACGAGCACCGGGGCAAAACGGCCTGAGGGGCCGAAAACCCAAAAATGTTGGACTTTGAAATTTTTCGAGTGAAACCGCCGCCGTCCTCTGGCTTGGTTTAGCGATCGAGTGAGACGGCCGCCGTCCTCTGGCTTGGTTTAGCGTTTCGCACTTTCTGTGCACGCACGGGCGGGGAAATGAGCACCGCGCCTCGACCGCTCGTCCTACGGAGGTGATCTTGGGCTCGAATCGAAGCCCAGGACCTCCTCTACAAGATGCACTCGAAGGGGAATCCCTGGAATTCCCCGCTCTCGAGGTACGGGCCTCGGAAGGCCGTTTTTACCCTTTTTCGTCGCTTAAATGAGAGCCCCGCATCGACCGGACGTCCGGCGGAGGCGTGCCGGGGCTCGAATCGAAGCCCAGACTCTCCCCTTCGAAACGCACTCTCGTTTGAGTCGACGCGACTTGCGGTTCCAGAGATATCGAGGGATTTCCCAGGGCTTTCCGGCATGCGTGCACAGAAAGTGCCGTTAGGAGCGCCCGTAGCCGCTACCATCAGCCCGACAAAAAGATGCGGCAGGCCGAGTTGGCCCCCATAGGCGAAATTTCAGGCCCGTCGGGCTAGGAGGAGACGCCTGAGGGGACGAAAACCGGAAATTTCGGACTTAGAAATTTTTCGACTGAAACCGCCGCCGTCCTCTGGCTTGGTTTAGCGATCCTGACGGACGCGTAGCCGCTACCATCCTGACAAAGTGAGTTTGGCCCGTAGCCGCTACCGTCTCGCACGAGGGGTGTGGACGGAGCCGCAATGAGCACCGCGCCTCGACCGATCGTCCTACGGAGGTGATCTCGGGCTCGAATCGAAGCCCAGGACCTCCTCTACAAGATGCACTCGACGGGGAATCCCTGGAATTCCCCGCTCTCGAGGTACGGGCCCCGGAAGGCCGTTTTTACCCTTTTTCGTCGCTTAAATGAGAGCCCCGCATCGACCGGACGTCCGGCGGAGGCGTGCCGGGGCTCGAATCGAAGCCCAGACTCTCCCCTTCGAAACGCACTCTCGTTTGAGTCGATGCGACTTGCGGTTCCAGAGATATCGAGGGATTTCCCAGGGCTTTCCGGCATGCGTGCACAGAAAGTGCCGTTAGGAGCGCCCGTAGCCGCTACCATCAGCCCGACAAAAAGATGCGGCAGGCCGAGTTGGCCCCCATAGGCAAAGTTTCAGGCCCGTCGGGCTAGGAGGAGACGCCTGAGAGGACGAAAACCGGAAATTTCGGACTTAGAAATTTTTCGACTGAAACCGCCGCCGTCCTCTGGCTTGGTTTAGCGATCCTGACAGAAGCGTAGCCGCTACCATCCTGGACGGCGGCCGTTTCACTTTCTGTGCACGCACGAGGGGTGTGGACGGAGCCGCAATGAGCACCGCGCCTCGACCGCTCGTCCTACGGAGTTGATCTCGGGCTCGAATCGAAGCCCAGGACCTCCTCTACAAGATGCACTCAACGGGGAATCCCTGGAATTCCCCGCTCTCGAGGTACGGGCCCCGGAAGGCCGTTTTTACCCTTTTTCGTCGCTTAAATGAGAGCCCCGCATCGACCGGACGTCCGGCGGAGGCGTGCCGGGGCTCGAATCGAAGCCCAGACTCTCCCCTTCGAAACGCACTCTCGTTTGAGTCGACGCGACTTGCGGTTCCAGAGATATCGAGGGATTTCCCAGGGCTTTCCGGCATGCGTGCACAGAAAGTGCCGTTAGGAGCGCCCGTAGCCGCTACCATCAGCCCGACAAAAAGATGCGGCAGGCCGAGTTGGCCCCCATAGGCGAAATTTCAGGCCCGTCGGGCTAGGAGGAGACGCCTGAGGGGACGAAAACCGGAAATTTCGGACTTAGAAATTTTTCGACTGAAACCGCCGCCGTCCTCTGGCTTGGTTTAGCGATCCTGACGGACGCGTAGCCGCTACCATCCTGACAAAGTGAGTTTGGCCCGTAGCCGCTACCGTCTCGCACGAGGGGTGTGGACGGAGCCGCAATGAGCACCGCGCCTCGACCGATCGTCCTACGGAGGTGATCTCGGGCTCGAATCGAAGCCCAGGACCTCCTCTACAAGATGCACTCGACGGGGAATCCCTGGAATTCCCCGCTCTCGAGGTACGGGCCCCGGAAGGCCGTTTTTACCCTTTTTCGTCGCTTAAATGAGAGCCCCGCATCGACCGGACGTCCGGCGGAGGCGTGCCGGGGCTCGAATCGAAGCCCAGACTCTCCCCTTCGAAACGCACTCTCGTTTGAGTCGACGCGACTTGCGGATCCAGAGATATTAGCGATGCGGCTCCGTCCACAAG
>CAKZFK010000006.1:0-5000 GCA_936440205.1 Lepidonotus clava | reverse complement strand
TCTCTGCTCTCCGGCCGGCGCCCTCCTCATATAAGGGAGACGCAGTGAGGTTTTCTGACCCGCGTCACGACCCCCCGCCCTCCCCCCTCCAGACCCCGAGGGAGGCAGTCCGCAGCCCTAAGCCACGGGCCCAGGCGGGTCCTCATATAAGGGAGACGCAGTGAGGTTTTCTGACCCGCGTCACGACCCCCCCGCCCTCCCCCGCGGCAGGCCAGAGCCTGCGTACGGCGTCGGCGGTCTCGCGGCTACCTCGAAACCGGCCCAAATCCTGCGTCTGAGCCCCAAAACCTGCTAGGCAGCCTCTCGCCGGCGCGGCCGTTTCACCAAACCCTGCTCGGCAGCCTCTCGCCGGCGCCGCCGTTTCACCGAACCCTGCTCGGCAGCCTCTCGCCGGCGCCGCCGTTTCACCACACCTTCTCCCGCCGCAGGCCAGAGCCTGCGTACGGCGTCGGCGGTCTCGCGGCTACCTCGAAACCGGCCCAAATCCTGCGTCTGAGCCCCAAAACCTGCTAGGCAGCCTCTCGCCGGCGCGGCCGTTTCACCAAACCCTGCTCGGCAGCCTCTCGCCGGCGCCGCCGTTTCACCAAACCCTGCTCGGCAGCCTCTCGCCGGCGCCGCCGTTTCACCATACCTTCTCCCGCCGCAGGCCAGAGCCTGCGTCGAGCGTCGACGGATCGTTACGCCAGGCCGGCGGACGGCCGCGGATTCACTTCCCAAGTCTCGCGTCGCTGCGGCGAGCCGTAGCGGCGCGCGCAGCCCGAACGCCTGCCCCAGCGCGTTTCTGTCCTCCCGCCGCGGCCAAACGCTCGACCCAGGCCTCCGGCGGACCTCGCCAGCGCGTCCGGCAGCTCGAGAAGGGCCTAGTTCCCAAGTCTCGCGTCGCTGCGTCGAGCCGTAGCGACGCGCGCAGCCCGAACGCCTGCCCCAGCGCGTTTCTGTCCTCCCGCCGCGGCCAAACGCTCGACCCAGGCCTCCGGCGGACCTCGCCAGCGCGTCCGGCAGCTCGAGAAGGGCCTAGTTCCCAAGTCTCGCGTCGCTGCCGCGAGCGGTTGCGACGCGCGCAGCCCAAACGCCTGCCCCAGCGCGTTTTTGGACTTAGAAAATTTTTGAGAGCTGCGGCTGAGGACACCCCCCTATATAAGGGAAACGCAGTGAGGTTTTCTGACCCGCGTCACGGGGAAAAACGGCGGTTTTCGGGCTCTCATTCGTTAACCGCTCGACGGATCGACTCCGTTCTTTTTGCATGGTGTAGGGGACCTTTAGGCGCATCTTTGTAGGTATTGGAATCCTCGGCGATTTTGGCGATTCCGGCGATTCCGGGCCCTTGAAATCTTCGGAAGCCAAAAGCGCCCCCTAGGAGCGATCGCAGCCACTAACCTCAGCCCGACAAAAAGATGCGGCAGGGTGAGTAGGCCCTCTAGGTGAAATTTCAGGCCCGTCGGGCTAGGAGGAGACGCCTGAGAGGACGAAAACCGGAAATTTCGGACTTAGAAATTTTTCGACTGAAACCGCCGCCGTCCTCTGGCTTGGTTTAGCGATCCTGACGGACGCGTAGCCGCTACCATCCTGACAAAGTGAGTTTGGCCCGTCGCCGCTACCGTCTCGCACGAGCCGCAACGAGCACCGGGGCAAAACGGCCTGAGGGGCCGAAAACCCAAAAATGTTGGACTTTGAAATTTTTCGAGTGAAACCGCCGCCGTCCTCTGGCTTGGTTTAGCGATCGAGTGAGACGGCCGCCGTCCTCTGGCTTGGTTTAGCGTTTCGCACTTTCTGTGCACGCACGGGCGGGGAAATGAGCACCGCGCCTCGACCGCTCGTCCTACGGAGGTGATCTTGGGCTCGAATCGAAGCCCAGGACCTCCTCTACAAGATGCACTCGAAAGGGAATCCCTGGAATTCCCCGCTCTCGAGGTACGGGCCTCGGAAGGCCGTTTTTACCCTTTTTCGTCGCTTAAATGAGAGCCCCGCATCGACCGGACGTCCGGCGGAGGCGTGCCGGGGCTCGAATCGAAGCCCAGACTCTCCCCTTCGAAACGCACTCTCGTTTGAGTCGACGCGACTTGCGGTTCCAGAGATATCGAGGGATTTCCCAGGGCTTTCCGGCATGCGTGCACAGAAAGTGCCGTTAGGAGCGCCCGTAGCCGCTACCATCAGCCCGACAAAAAGATGCGGCAGGCCGAGTTGGCCCCCATAGGCGAAGTTTCAGGCCCGTCGGGCTAGGAGGAGACGCCTGAGAGGACGAAAACCGGAAATTTCGGACTTAGAAATTTTTCGACTGAAACCGCCGCCGTCCTCTGGCTTGGTTTAGCGATCCTGACGGACGCGTAGCCGCTACCATCCTGACAAAGTGAGTTTGGCCCGTCGCCGCTACCGTCTCGCACGAGCCGCAACGAGCACCGGGGCAAAACGGCCTGAGGGGCCGAAAACCCAAAAATGTTGGACTTTGAAATTTTTCGAGTGAAACCGCCGCCGTCCTCTGGCTTGGTTTAGCGATCGAGTGAGACGGCCGCCGTCCTCTGGCTTGGTTTAGCGTTTCGCACTTTCTGTGCACGCACGGGCGGGGGAAATGAGCACCGCGCCTCGACCGCTCGTCCTACGGAGGTGATCTTGGGCTCGAATCGAAGCCCAGGACCTCCTCTACAAGATGCACTCGAAGGGGAATCCCTGGAATTCCCCGCTCTCGAGGTACGGGCCTCGGAAGGCCGTTTTTACCCTTTTTCGTCGCTTAAATGAGAGCCCCGCATCGACCGGACGTCCGGCGGAGGCGTGCCGGGGCTCGAATCGAAGCCCAGACTCTCCCCTTCGAAACGCACTCTCGTTTGAGTCGACGCGACTTGCGGTTCCAGAGATATCGAGGGATTTCCCAGGGCTTTCCGGCATGCGTGCACAGAAAGTGCCGTTAGGAGCGCCCGTAGCCGCTACCATCAGCCCGACAAAAAGATGCGGCAGGCCGAGTTGGCCCCCATAGGCGAAATTTCAGGCCCGTCGGGCTAGGAGGAGACGCCTGAGGGGACGAAAACCGGAAATTTCGGACTTAGAAATTTTTCGACTGAAACCGCCGCCGTCCTCTGGCTTGGTTTAGCGATCCTGACGGACGCGTAGCCGCTACCATCCTGACAAAGTGAGTTTGGCCCGTAGCCGCTACCGTCTCGCACGAGGGGTGTGGACGGAGCCGCAATGAGCACCGCGCCTCGACCGATCGTCCTACGGAGGTGATCTCGGGCTCGAATCGAAGCCCAGGACCTCCTCTACAAGATGCACTCGACGGGGAATCCCTGGAATTCCCCGCTCTCGAGGTACGGGCCCCGGAAGGCCGTTTTTACCCTTTTTCGTCGCTTAAATGAGAGCCCCGCATCGACCGGACGTCCGGCGGAGGCGTGCCGGGGCTCGAATCGAAGCCCAGACTCTCCCCTTCGAAACGCACTCTCGTTTGAGTCGATGCGACTTGCGGTTCCAGAGATATCGAGGGATTTCCCAGGGCTTTCCGGCATGCGTGCACAGAAAGTGCCGTTAGGAGCGCCCGTAGCCGCTACCATCAGCCCGACAAAAAGATGCGGCAGGCCGAGTTGGCCCCCATAGGCAAAGTTTCAGGCCCGTCGGGCTAGGAGGAGACGCCTGAGAGGACGAAAACCGGAAATTTCGGACTTAGAAATTTTTCGACTGAAACCGCCGCCGTCCTCTGGCTTGGTTTAGCGATCCTGACAGAAGCGTAGCCGCTACCATCCTGGACGGCGGCCGTTTCACTTTCTGTGCACGCACGAGGGGTGTGGACGGAGCCGCAATGAGCACCGCGCCTCGACCGCTCGTCCTACGGAGTTGATCTCGGGCTCGAATCGAAGCCCAGGACCTCCTCTACAAGATGCACTCAACGGGGAATCCCTGGAATTCCCCGCTCTCGAGGTACGGGCCCCGGAAGGCCGTTTTTACCCTTTTTCGTCGCTTAAATGAGAGCCCCGCATCGACCGGACGTCCGGCGGAGGCGTGCCGGGGCTCGAATCGAAGCCCAGACTCTCCCCTTCGAAACGCACTCTCGTTTGAGTCGACGCGACTTGCGGTTCCAGAGATATCGAGGGATTTCCCAGGGCTTTCCGGCATGCGTGCACAGAAAGTGCCGTTAGGAGCGCCCGTAGCCGCTACCATCAGCCCGACAAAAAGATGCGGCAGGCCGAGTTGGCCCCCATAGGCGAAATTTCAGGCCCGTCGGGCTAGGAGGAGACGCCTGAGGGGGACGAAAACCGGAAATTTCGGACTTAGAAATTTTTCGACTGAAACCGCCGCCGTCCTCTGGCTTGGTTTAGCGATCCTGACGGACGCGTAGCCGCTACCATCCTGACAAAGTGAGTTTGGCCCGTAGCCGCTACCGTCTCGCACGAGGGGTGTGGACGGAGCCGCAATGAGCACCGCGCCTCGACCGATCGTCCTACGGAGGTGATCTCGGGCTCGAATCGAAGCCCAGGACCTCCTCTACAAGATGCACTCGACGGGGAATCCCTGGAATTCCCCGCTCTCGAGGTACGGGCCCCGGAAGGCCGTTTTTACCCTTTTTCGTCGCTTAAATGAGAGCCCCGCATCGACCGGACGTCCGGCGGAGGCGTGCCGGGGCTCGAATCGAAGCCCAGACTCTCCCCTTCGAAACGCACTCTCGTTTGAGTCGACGCGACTTGCGGATCCAGAGATATTAGCGATGCGGCTCCGTCCACAAGGGGCGTGGACGGAGCCGCATTCAGCACTGTGCCTCACCCGGGCCTCCCACGGGGCTGATCTGGGGCTCGAATCGAAGTTCAGCACCTGACCTACAAGGCGAACTTCGAACGGAGTCCCTGCGATCGCCGGTTGAGGAGATACAGGCCCCGGAAGGCCCGTTTTGTCCGTCAGCCCTTTTCCTCACTTTCTGTGCACGCACGAGGGGTGTGGACGGAGCCGCAACGAGCACAGCGCCTCAACCGCTCGACCCACAGGGCTGATCTTGGGCTCGAATCGAAGCTCAGGACCTGCCCTAC
>CAKZFK010000005.1:0-68756 GCA_936440205.1 Lepidonotus clava | reverse complement strand
CAGCTCCAGAACCCCAAAGGCTCGTATCAATTCAAATTTTTATCACTCTCTGCCCAATACAGGTTACTGCTGAGTTTTTTTTATACTACCCTATAATCAATTTGGTCTATACCTGCATTCCCACTGCAAGGCTCCCAGAATAAACACTGTTTCGGGTTTTTTTCTTACCTGCTGTTGACACTGCCTATAGTCATTGATAGACCATCTTATTAATTCTAAATTTCCCTTGTTAGTAATTTGGCTTTATATTTGTTTAGTTCTAATGCAGTCTGATGACCATCCATTTTCCTTATAGTCTGGGGTCCAAGCTATGAAATTTGAGCTTCTGGATGCCATGAAAAGTTTAAACCTGAAGCCCTTCTGAGGTCCTAGAGGGGTCCTTTTGGCAATAGAAATATGCCGATTGTCACACTGTAGAGGTGTGCATAGCCACGACAACCCCCATTTTGGATAGCAACCCACATTAAAATTGAACCCCTTCAGAAATGTACTGTTCATGAAATATCTCACTCAACTTTTAAGTTTGATACTTTATATCTGGTTAACTTACTTTCTTCAATAAGAGAACGTTTTCTATACTGCACGACATGGAGACAATAAGGCTTAAATCTTTTTTGTGCTATGCACAGTTTGCTCCTCCAGTGTCTAGCCTCAAGTAACACATCACTGACAAACTTATTTTCCAAAACTTCTAAAGTTCTTCTAAAGTTATCAATTATATAACACAAATTTCCTGATAAATAGTCTTTCATTCTAATACTTATTTAGCATTAGTTTTATTTATTTACTACGATTTCTAACTTCAAACTGCTCCCCGAGTGTTGGTGTCACTCACGAGGCTGCTGTCACTCTGCCACCTGACCATCACAGCCATGATTGACAGGCCGCACAGGCCGAATTATGGACGGGGCAAACTTTGGAACTAACCCGGCCAGGACTGTCAGTGGTGCTGGGCCAACCCTTGTGGAGGGGAGAGGATGCCCAGAAGACAGGGGTAGCGTGGGACACAGGTACTGACCCAGCATCTTCCCCGGAATGACAGTTGTGCTGGGCCGGTCGTGGAGGATGGGGCAGGCCGCCCGGAGGACGTGGGAAGCAAGGGAACAAACCCAGTGTCTTCCCGGCACTGACAGGGGTGCTGGGCTGGCCGTGGAGGACGGGGCAGGCCGTTCGAGGACGGGGGAAGTGAGGGAACAAACCCAGCATCTTCCCGGGACTGACAGTGGTGATGGGCCAGCCGTAGACAAAGTATTCACCTCTGAATATTCCCATTATTAATTTTTATTGGATGTTGAAGTATTAAAATTATGTAGAAATGCGGGAGAATTCATTCTAGATGCAGGAGAACGGGAGATCCCTCCAAAATTTCAGGAAAAATGGGAGATCTCTGCAGATGGGGAGATGCACCACGTCTGCGGCCTTTTTCTGGCTAAATATAGACCCAAAGCGTCGGTAACCCTGTGCTCCTAGGCGATCCGGGGTCCACCCTCACGGGGCCAGGAGGGGGACCGGGGGGGGGGAGGGATCCGGGAGGGGGCCCGGAGGAGAGGTGACCTACTGATACATAATACATGGGTAAGCGGAGCAACCCTGGATCCGCCACTAGGGTGGACATGTGGGGTGGGACACATCTGAGTAGAGAATCCAACAGTGTGTCAGGTTCAGAACTTGATTATTCATTCTTTCTTAGATCTATATGCCTCACTCGAAGTGACGAAGTCATTTGTATACAAGTAAAATATTCCTGTAGAATATGAAAGTTTATACCCAAACCTCTTTTGGGGCACTAGAGGGGTTCTTTGGATAGAAGAATATGCCAGTTGTCTCCCTGTAGAGGTGTGCACAACTGTTTCCCGCAGGATTTTGTTAACTGACCTCCTGAAATTTCATCCTCTCAGAATAACACTATTCATGTGACATCACATTTATTTGAGTTCCAAGTTGTACTATATGAGATGTCTCTAGACAAAACACAACTCTGACCTTGGCCAAGGTCAAAGTCATCTAAATTAATGTCAAATGACGAAAATGGTCAAAAAGTTTAAATTAAACTTCTTTCAAAGTGTCCTACTCTGTACAATATGAAAATGTATACCCAAACCTCTTTTGATGCCCTAGAGAGGTCCTTCGGGTGGAAGAATATGCCAGTTGTTTCTCTGTAGAGGTGTGCACAACCATTACCCAAACTACTTTGCTTACTGTCCTGATATTTCATCCTTTCAAAATTATACTTTGTATGTGATATCTCATTTATTTGATAACATAACCTTTCAATACCTGAGTTCCAAGCAGTACCATATGAGATGTCTCTAGAACAATTTTGACTTTGGCCAAGGTCAAGGTCCATATAATTTAGATTGATGTCAAGTGACAACAATGGTCAAAAAGTTAATTTTATTCAACTTCTTTCAGAGTCTCCTATTCTTGGAATATAAGAGATTATACCCAAACCTCTTTCGGTAGCCTAGAAGGGTCTTTTCAACAGAAGAAAATATCTCAATTGTCTCTCTGTAGAGTTGTAGACAACTATTACCCACACTATTCTGTTTGAAATTTCGACATTTTAGAATTGCATATTTTATGGGAAATTTGGTTCATTTTATGAGATAACAAGACGCTTCGCGTCTCGGCTCAAACACAAACTGACTATTGACCACGCTGGTGGACGGACAATGCTACTTCGGGAGCCGGTACCCCGTGGTTAGCACTTTCCGTGCCCTTGCTCCCGAAGTAGCATTATCCGTCCACCAGCGTGTTGACGCGGCCACCAATCTCCCGCCACCATTCATCACTCTCCGAGCAGACCTTAGTATAATGTTTCCTAAGGTCTGCTCCCTGCTTGGAGAGCGACGACGTGACACCAGTCGCTGTGGCGATGCTGTTGCATAACGACGCTGGTCGCTGTAATGCCGTTGGTAACATAACGTCATTAAGATACTGATCATGAACTGAGCAATCTTTTTTTAGACGATTTTTTTCCCTTTTGCACCACTCCTGATACCACTACATTACGATCCTCTAGACGCACTCTGCGGCGAATCGCCCTCCGCACCAGAAATGGTCCTTGAGAACTGATAACTTTCAGGTTTCGGTAAAAGGTGATGATGCGGCAGAGTGCTCTAGACGTTGGGAAGATCTGATTCTCCGCCGTTACACTGGGCTCCTGCGCCATGATCTTATGATCCCCTATAAGTATTGCATATGGAAATGTGGGCCGAAATGTGTATGTTTGATTTGAATCGTTGCTAAAATCGACCGATTATTGAGGTAGAATCAGCTGATCTTTGCTGTGACGAGGTTTGTTGCCGTGATGAGGGTCGTTACCGTGACTACGCTCGTCACTCTATGTCATGAAAACAGGCACAGGGTCTTTTCAGAAATCAATGCTATCACTGTATTAGTATCATATGTGAATGGCGAGATAAACATAGATTTCTGAAAAAAGGTTTAGATTGAAATGTGATTCTCTTTTTGCCGTGAGTTTCCTCCGCTGGATTCAATGTGGCAGGTGGGCTAGTTCAAGCCCTAAGGTATTATGGAAGGCTGAAACCAGCGAAAAAACATGGCCGCTCATGGAGCAAATCTCGTTTTCGTGCCGTTTTATATAAGGAGTGTAATCATTGAATATCTATAGTTTGTTCCAAGAAGTGCTTTATGAGGTGCTTTTTGAGGTGAACAAAAGACAACTTTGACAATGGTCAAGTTCAAGGATGTATAAACATGTATATTGACCATGCAAAAATTCTGCTGATAAGGTCAAGAAATTGATCTCAGAAATTGATAGATATAAGAACTCAGGTATAGAATTAATACCAACTTTTATAGTAAAAGATTGTTTTGAAACTCTATATGAGTAGCTGGCTGATCTCTTTAATTGTTCAATAGCGACAGAAATATATCCTCCTAAATGGTCTATTGTTAGCATTACTCCCATCCCAAAGAAGGTTACCTGTCTAAAGTTAGTAATTGGAGACCAATAAGTATACAGCCTTTGGCAGGGAAATTGTAATAATGCTATATTCATAACATCTTATTAGATTATTGTGATAGTATTAATTTCATTTCAAAATGTAATATGGTTTAATGAAAAATAGAGTGATGCCGTATTTGAAATCAGTAAAATCATTTGTTCGAAGGCCTACAGGTATCTTTGGGCCTGGCAAAACATTTCATTGTGTAAATATGGAACTATTGTTATCTAAACTTGAATGTACGGGTGTGGATGGAAACTTAGGAAATGGTTGGCAGGATGTTTTGGAAACAGAAGGATAAGAACAAAATTTAATAATGTTATCTCTCCTGATGAGCCTATATCGATTGGTGTTCCTCAGGGGAACACAATTGGTACACTGTAAAAAATAACCTGTAAATTTTACGGTAAACCACTGGCAAGTATGATGCCAGTCGATTACCGTAAAAATTACGGCTGACTGTTCCTGTTACATAACAGTAAATCTTACGGAGAGATGCCGTTATAAAGTAACAGTCATATACCGTAGATTTTACGGGTAAGTTGAAATAAAAACGGTTATGATCCGTAAGATTATCTAGTTTTTTTTAATTGGAAAATAGCAATGGAGATTCTTTATTGTTCTCAACTATAACTTGCAGTCAGAGCAATCAGCAACCTCCCTCATGGCCACGTGCAAGGGAGTGCCCACTCTATGTGAAGTCAGGTTGTGACAGCCCTGGAGACTCCGTGCGGTACTTTCGTCGCACTGGAGGCCGGTCGGCTCCAGGGGGCAGGCCCCGGCAGTGGAGATGGCTGTCACTCAGTCCCCTCAGACCACGTGTGATGGCCGGGTGGCGTGGATTTTGTGGGCATAGGGTATTCGGAAACCAATTCTGAAAAGTCACGCCTTGAATCCAAAACTACCAAATGTGTGAGGGCTGAGCGTGATACCACTATGCTGGGGTTTGGTTGTTGATGGGCTGCTGCCTCTCTGAACTGTCAGACCCCAGTCACTCCATGCGACGACTTCACCGCCCGGGAGGCTGGCCGTCTTCACTGGTGCAGGCCCCGGCAGTGGAGGTGATGACAGTTGGTCCTCCCTGACCACGTGCGATGGCTGAGGGGAGACAAAGGAAAGATATACAGTACTGTAATATACAGTGATAAAGCTGTTATTACAAAATAATGATAGTGTCTCCGGTATCAGGAATGGTTGAGCAATACATACATGTTCATGGTGATGTGTCCTGAACATTTTGAAGAAGGGTAAACTGACGTTTTCTCCTATAGTTGTGCAGTGGTTATCCTCCTCCATGGTGATATGGCGTCCTTCTGTGTGTAAGTAGGTCAGTGCTGGCATGCACGTACTGTTGTACCAGCCAAGCCCATGACTCTCTCTTATGTTTAGTCCTTTGCATTTATTTATTTGAAGAGAAAATGTTACTATCTGAAGTAGATATGATTACTTTAGGTTAGCTGGTTCAATTTCAAAAATGAATATTTACGGTTCTACCGTAAATAAAACTTACGGTCTTACTCACAGTAAGATACCGTAATGTGCACTGATTTTACACTTTTTTACCGTATAATTAGAAACGGTTAAGTACCGTCATGAATAACGGTATTGCCCTGTATATTTTACGGTTATTTTTTACAGTGTAGAAAATGTAGAAAACATTAATTGATAAATTGCAAAATATACAAAACATGGATTATATATTGATGTTTATGATCAAAGAATGGTTTCTGTTATTGAGCCTAATATCAATTTTAAAATCAATCCTGTAGATGATAGAAGATGCCATCAGTTAATGTCCCTTATGTATAAAAACAGACTGACATGTTTTGTGTTATATCTATGTGGAAAACATCATAAAGTAGTCCCCCTATATGTGGCCACCCTCACCAGCGGCCAACCCTTTAATGCAGCTAACAGCCACACTTTTGATGTCCCAAATGGCCAAAATACCCCTAACCAGCGGCCAGAGAATGGGGCATGTATGTTCAAAATTCATCATAAAAGAATTAGTAAGAAAATATCAACAATTTGCACTTGTTACTACTTGCCCCCCCCCCTTTTATAAAAAGCTTAAATTATTGAAATTTAAGGCAAAAGTGGAACCTGGCCTTACCCACATCCACCCCCTCCCCACAGCAGAACCTGCATGTATACGAACCTGCAACTTAGTGGCGACATGTTGTACTTAGAAAGAGGGAGCAGCCAGGAGGTATTGAGAGGAATTGAAGAGAGTGGCCGCACCTAGAACAAAGAGGGGGTGGCTAGGAGGTGCTGAGAGGAGCTGGAGGTGAGTGGTCACACCTAGAACTACCTGATCCTGCCCAACAAGCTTGTTGCACTCAAAGCTTCAAACAAATCATAAGAATATCGATTTCTGACCCATACTTATATCAAAACATACATATATAAGGCTAATTATGTGATTTGTAATGCTTCTATTATACTCTTCCCAATTTGACTGATTATTAATTAAGACAGTCACAATAAATCCAAACCCTTACCTACATGGAAGAATATTGTAAAATGAATATGGTTAAATAGATGTATATAGAGAGGGCTGGTGCTAATCACAAAATTAGTCTTTCCTCAGTGTCATTCCATATGTCCATACGCAGAGCATTGTAAACCCTTCAGCACTTTGCACCTTTCCTTCTCAACAAAATATTTGCATGTCTTTAAATAGACTTATTCATACCTTGCAAATGATTTATGGACACAGTTGTTCAGCATAAATGATTTTATACTGTGGTCATTGTCCCAGAGACTAAGAAAGTGTATTCAAAGCAAAACTTATTCACTCTACATATGCATGGTCCTAGAAATATAGGTACATTATATCCTAATATTTGTAAATGACCCCAAAGGTGCTTCTTCATAGTTTTGTAAATCATTAAGATACATGCTCATAAAAAGTGAGAAAATATTGAATCCTGGAAAAATAAATTTTGTGGACGGGAAAAAATTTATACTTTCACTCAATATGTTATGGCAATAAAAAACTCGTTGAAAAAGCCTGAAAATGTGCATGTACCTTTAGCAAATTTCATATTTAATTAGATTTGGATTTTGGTCATTTATTAATCTGTACTTTATGTTTTACTGATTTCCAGTTTGATTAGTTTGGTAGTCAGCAATATGGACAAAGAAATGAGAAAGTCTATAAAATATATATTCAGCTCTAAATTACCAACTTCAAGTCCAATTCTCATATAATAAAAACTGTTTTTCATCCAACTCAATCTAACTGATTAATATTAAAATTAAGCATTTTTTCTAATTCTAAAAATATACTTGTAGTAAAAAGTGTATGCAATAATCATAAACATCGCACATGTTCACATACTATATAAGGGACATTGTTGTATATCCAGGCCCACTCAGGGCTGTGTCTGGTACTCAAGTGTGCCCATTACCAGGAGTGACCGCGGCCATGGAGGAGTGCTGGCTATGATTAGAGCCAACCATTGTGTGTCCAGTCCCCATGGCCAGTGGCAGAGCACTTGGGTGGTGCCCCTCATCATAGTACCTGATTTTGTGGGATTGTGGTGGAGAAGGGGTGAGCACAATTTGTTTTCCCTGTTGCAAAATATGGACACCCTGTTGCACCATGAACCATATTAGTCAGGTTCCAAGTGGTTTTTCGTGGGACTTTTGTGAAGAAAGTAAGAGACCCACCAAAATATCTTAGGGGGGTCTAAGGTACATGAAAATGTTTGGTGGCAGTCTGGGAATTTGCTCCGGTTGCCATGGCAACCGTTTTAAGTCAAAAATGAGGGAAAATCTTTCTTTTTTTGCAGATAGATAATTAAAATAAAGCAAGAATCTAACATTGGAATATTATAGGGGCACTGGGGCTCTAACATACAACATGGTTTCTGTTTGAATCTGAAGGTCATTTCAAGGTTAAAACCCAAGGTCAAGGTCATTTTTTAGCCTTTTTTTTTGCTAAGACTTGGAAACATTCCATTCCACACAGAAGCATATAGATACAAAATGACATTTCATAGTGAAGGTAAAAGCCAAGGTCCAGACTTTAATTTGGTACCTCGTTGATGTTCCTAGCTATAGGAGAAGTATCACAATATCTATCCCGAAAGATGCATGTTTCCCACTTGACTGAGCTTTTCAAAGGTCTGTATAATGTCATAATGCACTCATCAATAGATGTTTTGAATCTGTGGGGGCTAATGGATTAATGAGAAGGGAATGTATGGTTTATTTGGAGGAATAATAGGGATAATGGTTATTTCTAACTTGAATTCTGGTAACCATGGCAACAAACTCAGTTTAAAATAAAATTCCATTAGAGTACTTCAATTTGACAATTTACTTCTGTTTCTTTTCCCATTAGTAGTGAAAATGAGGGAAAATGAGGGTAAAAGTGTATATTCTGACAAAAACATCTGGTAACCATGGCAACCAACCAAATCTAAAATCAAATTTAGCAATTCTTTAAAATATCACTCACTAAATGCTTCAATTTGACACCCTGGTTGCATTTCTATCCTAATTAGTAGTGAAGACATGGCACATTCGGAAGAAAAATTGGGGAAAAATGGGCATTTTTGACAAGTTTTCTGGTTGCCATGGTAACCAACTTGCTTTAAAAAACAAAAGAACATTACCAGGCAATAGCACTCACTAAATGCTTCAACTTGACACCCTGGTTATATTTCTGACCTAATTAGTAGTGAAGGCATGGCACATTCAGAAGAAAAATCGGGGAAAAATGGGCATTTTTGACAGGTTTTCTGGTTGCCATGGCAATTAACATGACTTAAAAAACAACTGAACATTTCCAGACAATAGCACACACTAAATGCTTCAACTTGACACCCTAGTTGCATTTCTAACATAATTGGCAGTGAAGATATGACACATTCAAAAGAAAAATCGAGGAAAAATTGCCATTTTTGACAAGTTTTCTGGTTGCCATGGCAACCAACTTGCCTTAAAAAACAAAAGAACATTACTATGCAATAGCACTCACTAAATGCTTCAACTTGACACCCTGGTTGTATTTCTGACCTTATTAGCAGTGAAGATATGGCACATTCGGAAGAAAAATCGGAGAAAAATGGCCATTTTTGACAGGTTTTCTGGTTGCCATGGCAACCAACTCACCTTAAAAAAGAAAAGAACATTACCAGGCAATATCACTCACTAAATGCTTCAATTTGACACCCTGGTTGCATTTCTATCCTGATTAGCAATGAAGATATGGCACATTGAGACGAAAAATGAGGGGGAAATGGCCATTTTGACAAGTATTTTGGTTACCATGGCAACCAACTTGTCGCAAAAATCAATTGAACATTTTCAGACAATAGCACTAAGTAAATACTTCAATTTGACACCTCAGTTGCATTTCTATCTCAGTTATTGTCAAAGATATGGCATTA
Source organism: Lepidonotus clava (assembly GCA_936440205.1). NCBI lineage: Eukaryota > Metazoa > Annelida > Polychaeta > Phyllodocida > Polynoidae > Lepidonotus > Lepidonotus clava. The sequence goes on along the minus strand of CAKZFK010000005.1, from coordinate 59,383 downwards.
AAACATCTATTGATGAGTGCATTATGACAATATACAGTATGGTTACCAAGGTCATTTGACCTTTGAAAAGCTCAGTCAAGTGGGAAACATGCATCTTTCGGGATAGATATTCTGATACTTCTCCTATAGCTAGGAACATCAATGAGGTACCAAATTAAAGGTCTGGACCTTGGCTTTCACCTTCACTATGAAATGTCATTTTGTATCCATATGCGTCTGTGTGGAATGGAATGTTTCCAAGTCTAAGCAAAAAAAAGGCTAAAAAATGACTTTGACCTTGGGTTTTGACCTTGAAATGACCTTCAGATTCAAACAGAAACCATGTTGTATGTTAGAGCCCCAGTGCCCCTATAATATTCCAATGTTAGATTCTTGCTTTATTTTAATTATCTATCTGCAAAAAAAGAAAATACCCTTTTCCTGATTTTCCCTCATTTTTGACTTAAAACGGTTGCCATGGCAACCGGAGCAAATTCCCAGACTGCCACCAAACATTTTCACGTACTTTAGACCCCCCTAAGATATTTTGGTGGGTCTCTTACTTTCTTCACAAAAGTCCCACGAAAAACCACTTGGAACCTGACTATATCTGACACAACAAAGTTTTTTTAATGCAAACTTTAAGTGGCATACTCATTTGCTGTCTTATGTATGCACATTAAGTTTCTTGCTTTACACACAAATATGATAAATAACTTCGAGGGTTTTGTCCATTAACGATTCACAAATTAATATTTAAGTGGAATAATTTGAGTTGTGCAAGGACTAAAATATAAATAATATCAATGATCAAAATTGTCCCACACAGAGCTAATAAATGCAGGGGTCCTGGGGCTGCTGAGGTCCTGTGAAGGTCTAGAATCTTAGGGGAACAGTAGTGCATTCTCTGATAAACAGAGGAGCCATGTTAGCAAACTAGTAAAGCTAGGGATCTGCTCTAACATGAACAAAGGCCTTTTAAATCTTTAGGCAGCTTGAGATTGAGTCACACATAAACTGATAGTTCTATACCTTCAAAGGAACCACCGTATCCATAAAGATGTATCCATAACAATTGATTTTGATGAGCAGAATCTTTATTATTAAAAAGGTATCAACAATTTTCACTTATCTTTACACATCATGAACAGCAAACAGTAAAAAAGGAGAGGTTGACCAGATATTGAAGGAGAGGTTCTTTTCTATTTTTTTTAAATTTTCATTTAACAACTTCACACACATCTATTTCATGTTCTTACAGTTGTATAATAGGTTGATCATACACCAAATAATTTATTTGAGAAAACTACCAGTTCACATAGTCCATTATATACAGCTTTGACTAATCAAAGAAGAGAGATCAGTAGTTGATCTTAAATTTCTACAGGTTATTACTGATATTCCTGAGTAATTCTTCTATAAAAAAGATTAGCTAGTCATAAATATGATAAGTTTTTCCGGAAGCAACAACTTGATTGATTCTAGTCCTCATTTTACACAAAAGACTGGAAAAAATGACACTGGACTGACATCAGAAATGATTAATATAGTGGATGTTTGGCAACGCGACCCAACACGAACATGACCCAACGTGTAGTGCAATATGGCCTTTACAGTTAGGGCTCTAAACACCTGTCTCTCTATAAGTACTATTTGCCCTAGTGACCTAGGAGGTTCATTGCTATTTTGAGATGGAGAGAAAACAGAAGATCAGTGGAGCATGTTGGTCAGCATAGCCAGTTCTGAGGCCTAGAGAGGTCAATGGTGTGTGAATGTTTTTTTTCAGAATAAAAAACTATTTCTTAATCAATGTTCTTTCCCCTGACATAAACAAGAATGTACATAGATGAATAGGATAACCTTTCTTTTTTCACTTGGGACACATGGTAATCAGAGGAACATTAAGAGAGAAATGTGTGCCTGTGTGGCCCTGGCTTGTATGGTCACAGGTTGGAGTACTAGCATAGCTGGTGTGAGGAGTGGACCGTGGCCTAGGGCCAGACAAGTCTATGCTGACAGATCTATAGGTAATAGTTTAAATAACATTTTCATAGAATTAACATTTGATATAGTTGTTTAACTTTGAATTCTTGCAACCATGGACAGTCAATTTCCCAGATAGTACCTCCAGGTTATCCTTGACCAAGCTGCATGCTGGGTATTATGTTGATAAGTCACAAAACTAAGCCATATGAATTTTCACTAATCATAGAACTATTTGTAGTTTAAAATGAGAGAAACAACATTCAGTGTTTTTCAGTCTGTATCCATATACATTTAATATTTTTTTATTACAGTTAAATATGTAAAAGAAATTATTTGTATATATTTAGTAGGTTTCCATGTGTTTTTATTGACATAATTATTCCAAATCAACCTGAAGGTGCCCAAAATACTAAAATCTAACCTGGCATCACTTTCTCTTTAACTGTCTTTGGATAAGAAGATCACTCATCATGAACAAAGCGCATCTGTATTAGGAATGGAAATGAGATTGTGGTGCATCACAAAACTCTCTAGAAAATATTGAAGATTAATTATCCTCCCATGACAGCATTATCCTAGAAGATTTAAAAGTCTGACAGCCACCTTAAAAGACAGGCAGACAACCATTGGGAAGGTCACTGCTGTGCATTTTCAGGCTGTAGTAGGTTGGAGCCTAGGAGCATGGGAGGGTATAAGGGATTGAGGGAAGAGCTGCATGTTATCTAGCATTGCTGTGGACTTGCTGCTGGGCTTAATGAGCAAGGTGCTGAGAGGCTGGGAACCTGGGAGACTTGGAGGCTGATTATGTTCAGGTATGGTTTGTCAGATGGGGTATAAACACCCAGGGGTAAACATCATCATTTTGGCTGAAGTCATGGTAAAGACAATATCATCCAACTGAGCAAAACACCTGGGCTCACCCAAAAAGGCTGGGATGCCTCCTGTCCTTCAGTCAATATGATGGTAGAAGATCACAACATAACAACTGTCAAAACCAAAATCACAGTCCAGTCCGGAACTAATCACACCCAGGAGAGTGTGTATGATGCAAAAGATGCTTATCACATACAAGCAGCAATCCAACATGCTCTTAAAGCTTTAATTTCAACGAGCCCTGTCACACCACAGCACAGTGACCCCAATCCACTGTCTTTTAAGCCACCAACACTGCTGACGTGAAGAAACATGAGGCACCCATAACTGAGAACTCTCTTAAGGTAGGCTGTTTTAACAATTTAAAGGCTTTAAGAACCAGAAATAAGCTTACACCCCTAACCAAATGAGATGTGGTTTTAACATCAGTTTGGAGAAATCTAGAATTATTGATTGTCCAGACAAGGTTCCATAAAACTGAGCACACAAACAGGAGCAATATTTAGATCAACAAGCAATGTACATTCGCTTGCTGAAACATACAAAGTTACTGAGTGACCTTTTGGATCTTGATGAAAATCATGACCCAGTGGGGACACAACTGACATTAATAAATGTGAACGATCAGACCAAGTGTCCACTGACAACAGTTATAAAATCACCGTCTATTCTTTGAAGATTAGACCTTGGGATAGACTCACAATTTTGGCGACATTTACTTTTTACTAAATTTATAAACTAGTCACTGTCAATGATGAAATCCGATTACAAAGAAAACAAACAACCAATATCCCAAACGCATGGAAATAAAGTGTTAAAATCGGTTCCACAAAATAACTTTGGCAAACAACAGACCTCTAATTATCCTGTTCTCATTTCCCAACAGGAGCAAGAGAGGAGGTTTAATTTCATGCAATCCATGACTAAAGAACAAGCTTCCAACTGCTGAAAAGCGGGGCCCGACTCAGGAAAAACAAGCCAGAGGATATAGTAATGTTGATAACATCAATATCATAAATATGTAATATTAAGCACTAAACAGAAGAGGAAAAAATAGGTGAAATCAACATCAAAATCAAAGGTACCAAAATTGGCGAAGTTTGTTCATACCTCTATCTGGCAACCATGTTAGACAATAATTTAACGGGGAAGGAAGAATATAAGTATTTCTAAAATGGCAACAAAAATTAAGTCGTTAAGTATGATTAAAAAAGTTATTAATGGGAGAACGACCTTAGTAATCTATAATACCACTATGCTACCTATCATAGATTATAATGACTTTTTCCTGAATTACAGTCTCAACAGGAATGGGCACTAAGATGGGTGTTTCAAGGCCAAAATCTGACTAAGGACGAATTGCACATAAATGGGAAAGTTGATAGGCTAGGAGACAGGAGAATTCTTCATCTATTATGTTTCATGTATAAGAGGGCTCAGGGCGGGGATGATTTAGCCAAGCCAGTGGGTAATACTGGATCTTCAAAAAAGATAGATGTTAACCTTAGAAAACCTAGATTACCACAGACATTTAAGTCCCCATATCATTTAGGGGGTACCTTATGGGCTAAGTTACCCAAAGAAGTACAAAATAGTGAGAATCGTGTCACTTTTAAAAAGAAAACTAGGAAACAAATTGCTGCTGGACTCAAGAATTGCATAATTTGACATGATCACTGTATATACTCAATTACAATTTGAATCCTGAATATGGAACTATTTAGTGGTAGGCATGATTGAATGATTGTATATGTAATGAGCTATTACTACCTTTTGGTTCTGTTATTAGGATTGTTGTTTTTCAAAAAATGTACTTGACCTGAAAATGTATTATATTGAAGAGTTAAAGAAAATTGGTATTGGATACAACTTATGTAAAATGTATTGCCTTTGAGGACAGCATAAAGCTAAAAAATCAGCATCATCATATTTGCTGAAGTCGTATTCTGTATAATCTTTCCTGGATAAAAAAAACAAAACTTCCTGTGGCAGTTGCACAATACCATTCATAACAACAAACAGTAAATGAAAGCACTCATCCACTTTGATCGCCATTTTTCAGACACAAGAACAACTATTGAGATTGCTGTTAATGAGCTGTTATCTTTACAGTCATTCATTGTCCCTCCTTGTATCAATTTTCAAAATTCAATTTGATGTAATGGAAATAAGTTACAGACCTTCTGTAGCAAGGAATCTGTAATTAAATCTTTGCTGTAAATCAAAATGCTGATCTTAAAGCATTCATTGTTATGATCTGCCATTGAGAAATGGACCACATGGCTTTGAGAATAGCAAGCATTCCACCATGAGTGATTAGTGATAGTGAGATGGTCAATGATATATAAAGGCCCATACCCACTAACAGATTTTGGCCAGTGGAAGGGTTAATCCGCGTGGCCGTTGGACTGGCAGTCAGTGTGGCCGTTGGCTGACTCTGACCGGAGAAGGCATACCCACACACAGTTGGTGTCAGTGCCAATGGGAGCGCTGATCCATATTAAGCATATTTGATAATTTGACGTTGATGCTGACAGTCGATGTCCAGTCAGTATCAGCATGGCTGTTGGCCATCAGTCAGTCAGAACACCTACAACACTGAACCACTCAAAAGAAAAAACAGAAAATTATGGAAGCAGAATTTATAAACGTACAAACCACTCCCAGCAGAGCCACAATCAAATAACACTCTTAACAACACACTGCTACCTTAACAAAGACCCTGAGCAAATGCAGAGAATGGCTCTTATTATACGTCGGTGCACGTGTACCACGCATTGATGTGTGTGTACCGGGTTTTTGGTACACTCTTGAATACTAAACGCGCTGCTGGCAGTGCTTTTTAGCTCCGGTTAGTATTTCCAGCAGCGTGTGGTACGCATGAATACTAAACGCTGCTCAGATATTTGAATTTCAGCGTATAATCAGACATATTTGCACTCCCCGGTTAACATTTCTCGGCGGGAATGCGTATTTTCATTGAATCGAAAGCGAGGCGAGCTTCATTTTCCTCAGCAGCCCGCTAGGCGCCGCTAGTGTCATCCTGGAAGGTTATAAATAGAATCGACGCAGCTCCCGCCAGAACGTGGATGGCCGTTGTGCGGGGAGGACCTCAACGCTTTTGGCCGGATTATTTTCACATGTTACGGTTAGTAAATGCTTTCAAATTCTATTTTAACCTATGCCATGTTGTTCCTTGTGTCTCAGGGATCACGTAGAAATATATTTTTATTGAAGAAAAGACGCATTTGTATCATAAATTGGATGTTTTATTTCGACAAATTTCAAAAATCATCGGGCGGTCAGGCGGCAAGATGGCGCGAAGAGAATTCTTATTTCTATCAAATATACAGATTGTTGAGGCCTCAGAAGTTGATATTGATATTAAAAGTGCCTCCAGATATGTTGGTACCGGAAAATAATCCTTTCAAGACCTCAGCGGTGGTATCTTTCCTCTGAATAGCAATGGCAGTTGGAGGCACGCGGGCAGCGCCGCGGGCAGCTGGGGCAGTGGGCAGTTCAATCGGAACCAATGCCATCTCCTCATCGGCCACATCTGCCCAATTTTCATCTGGCTCCTGTAAAATATAAAAATAGCATCGATTTTAAGTTTCATGCGATAAGATATGTTTCTTTTATTTCTATTTCACAGATATTTTATATTTTGGACTTATATTTGTAAAAATTGATGCTTTGTGAAATATTTTACCTCTTCAGGAGCTGCTGCTGGTTCTTCCACTACATACGGATGGCGGGGCGGTGACGGAGGGGCAGCCGGCGGAGTCTGGCGCTTTGGCATCTTAGGCCTTGGAGGGGCAGGCGGGGCAGCCAGGGCAGCGACAACAGGCTGTTCTACCACTTGGAGTTCAACGGCGGGGCGTCGCCCTCCCTGCCAAATAGGAAACACAAGCCTGGATTATTATTTACCATGGATTTATACCACTGCAAAAGGATATCATCAGTGTTAGCTTGTGTGCTTAGGCCTGGATTATTATTATTTCACGGATTTATTTATTTTTTTTATTATTATTTCACGGATTTATTTTTTTTTATTATTATTATTTCACGGATTTTTTTTTATTATTATTATTTCACGGATTTTTTTTTTTTTGTTCATGGATTTTTTTTTTTTTTTTTGAATTATGATTACCTGCTGGACTGGAGGAGCACCGAGAGCAGCAGCAGGCCTCTTCCTTGGTGGTGGTGGGCGGCGAGGGGCAGGGGCAGGAGGAGCAGCAGCCTCTTCAAAGTCGTCCTCACTGTCAGACTCCGGTGCCCAGGGTGGGCGTGGCACTTCGTACTGGAGAAAATATAGATGAAATTCGATTTAAATTAGAAATATTTTTTATCTTCAACTTTTTTTTTTATTAAAAGATAGTTAACATTTATGAAAACTTGGGGAAATATTTTTTTTAAATTTATTATTATCATTTTTATGATTTTTTTTTTGTGGGCTGCCTCCCCTCCCCCCCTTATCCAAACACCAGCATAGGAGATACATATGGAGTATAACACGGATTATCTCACGGATTATCTCACGGATTACCCCACGGATTATCTCACGGATTACCACACAGATTATCCCACGGATTACCTCACGGATTATCCCACGGATTATCCCACAGACTTACCGATTAGTGGGCAGCAATCAGCTCCTTGGCCGTCTTCTGCACCTGATCAGGTAGGGATAAGAATGTTTTTTTCTGGCCACTGAGGATGTGGTACATGGCTTTCTGCTGCCTTCCTGAAGCTGTGAAATAACTATTCAGGGACTGCAGGTTCTTGTGTCCTGAGAGCTGGATCACTATGTTGGGTGGGACTCCTGCTTGTAGCAATTCAGTCAGGGCAGTCCTCCTGACTGAATGGTTGGTGATCTTCCCTGGAATCTTAGCAATGGTGGCTGCCATGGGCATAAATTTCCCAATGTCATTCACTCCCATTACCTGTTTGTTATACCACACTTGGGACCCTGGCCTCCTCTTTGCATTAATCACAAGGTAAAAGGGTGAGTCGTTATATAACATGGAGAAGGGCCTGTGGGTCTCATATATTTGCAGCAGTCTCAGTAGTCCATAAACAGGGACGAAGATTAAAAGAAAATCACATGATGACCATCAACAAGGTTCATTTAGGATCAACAACGCTGCTTGATGAAGTCCCTGCAGATGGTCCTTAGGCAACTAAGGCAACTATGGGAAGACATCATAACCTACATACTTACTGTATGCCCAAGATGAGCCAGTTGGTCCTTTGAAGGGGTGGCCCATTGACAGGCATTCCATCTGGGACATCCCTATAACAGCTGCGAGGCAGCAAGGGAGATTTGGATTGTAGCCATGTTCAGTGAGCTTCACAGTAGGCAAATGTGGGGAATGCACCACCCGCCACGAGAGGGAACACAACAACAGGACTTCTGAAAAAGCTCAATTCAAATTCACGGGCGGGGAAGAGGGAAGGGGCTTGTTGTTACTCAACTCAGTGATGTCCGATGGAGTGAGAAACTGCACAACATATAATGAGATATCAAGAACAGAGCATAAGGACTCTGATAAATACCAGATTAAACTATGATTTCAGGCTTGGTCAATAGCCTCATTAAAGATATATGCACACAGTTTCAGTAAATGACTGTTCCCCTGTGAGAGTCAATTGGCTGGACAAACCATTAGAAACCATTGAACAGAAAAAGCAATTTTATACAAAAAGTCTTGAAACATAGAGAGATTTTGGGCAGTGTTGACATTGTCATCAGCATCTCAAAACACTAAGAAATGAAAAGACCAACAGCCAAAACAAAGGTTTGAAATTTGTCCAACAGTAGGTGAACAACACATCACCAAGATTAGGATAAAATATAGACAAATGTTGATAGTTATACATCACTGGATGATATACAGTTTTTGAGTCTCTCATTTGTTGAGTCTAAAAGAGGACAGACTCCACTCATAATCTCAGGCAATGATTATCTGATTTGGATGCTGCGTCATCTGACACTGTATTTTGCCACTTTTGCCACATCTACCATCACTGTCACACGAGGCTATACTCATTGATCACCGAGTGTGGCCTGGTACTGCATCAACTGTCCAAATGCCATCAATACACACTGGCATACCTGATATCCCTCACTGCATCTGCATTGCTTGAAGGATCTTTACTGATATTTGCTGCAACTTTATTGGCCCAACCACAAGGAATGCTGGGGATGTGGTACACCAAAAATAGTCAAGATGAATAGACCAGGCTATCGTCTTAGTACAAGTGAAGGGTGTACACATTGCTTTTACTAAAAGGGTAGCCATAAAACCACATTTAATGGTTGAATGGTTGATGGGTGGTGGTTATGCTTATCAGATGACATTATGACTGTGAAAGCACTGACTTGGTTGGTCAATGTTAATTACTTTTGCATCTGCACAAATTGAATTTTACATTATATATTAACAGCAACATTATGACCGTCAAGTTATAGAACAAATCTCCTTTCAAAATACTTGCGATGAGGTTTAATGGGATGTAAATATCTGAAGTCAGATGCATTGCACTACAACAATACCAAAAGTGATGTCTGTTGAACAACACAGGTGGTGCAATAGTCTAGTTTGTTCCATCTAGGTGTGAATTATCAAGTTCAAAACTCAGCAGTTGGATAGGAGCACCACTTCCTAGGTAAAGGCTTAAACACCAACTCACCTCTTTTGTTATCATAAAGATGGATGGAATGTTATTTTTGAAAGGGTAATCCCTCTGAGTTAGCCCACAGCCCCAGGGCCAGGATATAGTCCCCTTTGCCTTGAGGCAAACTGTGAAGCCTGTCCACTGCTCCAGGGTCACAGTTTATAAGAGGGTAACAACCCTCTAAGCCCCCGGCAGCATCTTGTGCCAGACAACAGTGTCTTGGACTGCCCAACAGAACCCTAGACCAGGACACAGCATCCATGGGTTGGCATAGAGCCCCTTGAGGTTCCCTACAACTGTTTGAGTTGGCCAACAGCCCAGAGGTGCCAGATCTCCCATTTGACTAGGAGATATCCAGTTTTTCTTGTCTTTTTAGGGTTATCTCCTGATCTCCCGTTTGTGAATTGATATCTCCCGTTTCCCCCTCAATTTTCCCTTTGTATATAATATATATACACTGATGCTTAATGTCAAATTTATGAGGATGGCAGATCCCAAAATGTAGGCACCAGCAGTTAATATTTAACTTTCTTTTATAGTTACACAGGAAGAACTGAGCCTTGTGTCGTTTTCGATATTTGCTGCGCATCAGCACATTATGTAAGTCGGGCACAGTTAGTGCAATCAGTCTGTGCGTCTCTGGTATATTATCTTCACAATCTGCTTGTGATAACAGGTGCATAGCAGAGCGCAGTAAAACTTTGTACAGCCTGTACGCTCACGCTCTCAACTCCCCTTTGATATTTTGCTGGCGTCGCGCGCCAGCATGTGCGCAACAAGTATCCTGTTGTATCCTGACCCCCAGCCTGCGGGAAATCCGTTTTGTGCGCACGTATGTTCCCGCATACTGTCCCCCCTCGAGCAAAAGGTATATGGCGGCTAATGACCACAGCCATACCAGTCACAGCCACTGGCACAGGAGAGGCACAGTGGAGTTGCACGCCAGTGTAAAAGGATATTCACGGTGATACTCTGCTGCAATTGTGCTAGGCAGAGCATCAATGTAACCGTGCAAAGTTCGAGTTAAATCCCCTATGTCTGCTATGCGTCACTGTGTGTCCGTACCATTAAACCGTGTTCATCAACCGTGGTGCGTGTGTCATGGGCTTAAAACTAAAGTCTTTGTGATTCTAATTCTAATTCCCCATGTCTACCATGCATCCACGTGCGTCCAGACCCTTCAATCCATAAAATCCATTGACGAAGACAAGAGGGTAACCTCATAGACTTCTTCACCGAAACTCATGCCGGCCTGGGCATAACTCTATTGTTTCCTCACAATTTGGTTTTTAAGGCAAAACAGGCGTCACTTGCAATTGGTAATCGATGTATGAGTACTTGGAACAGACACGCAAACAAACACTTGGTGGAAACTCATAGTTTATTACAAATGATGTAGAGATAAATATTTAAACATTAGCATATTTGTTAGATGCCGGGCTAAAACTTTGCGAGAATCAACTGGGACAGATAAATATATATACAGGTGTCGGGCTCGCACTCAAACTTTCACACAAACCGAAGAAACAATGGTAAGTTTACATCAATTAAAGTCATTGCTATTGTTGATGAAGGGAAGCCTAGGTGATCAGGAAATGGAAGGATTGTCGCTCTTGGCCATGGTCGCGGCCGCAGTCCAATCACCCACCGAGAAACTTGCCAGGAATTCCTTGTCTGCCATGACGTCCTGGAAAACGCCATCGCTCATCAGATCTCCGGCATCACTGATAATGTCAGAGAAGTCGCAAGTCGTGCAGCTTGGCATGCTCTCCCGCCTGGAACTTGTCAGGAATCCCTTCTCTGAGAACACGTCCAGAAAAACGTCATCGCACATTAGTTCTCCGGCTTCACACAAAGTGTCCGAGAAGTCGCAACTCGTGCAGCTGGGCATGCTCTCCCGCCTGGAACTTGTCAGGAATTCCTTGTCTGGGAAGACGTCCAGAAAAACGTCATTGCACATTAGTTCCCCGGCTTCACAGATAATGTCAGAGAAGTCGCAACTCGTGCAGCTGGGCATGCTATCCTGCTGGGCCAAGGATCTCTTAGAGGACGTTGAGGTTGAGCGTGGGGGCGGGAGTAGTGGCGGAGTGCACATTGGGCACTGACAGTCAAAGTCGCAGCCAACCTCAACAAAGTCTGTATACAAGGAGGCGAGAGACTGACAGTGGGGATGGCGCCAAAGGGTGCACTGTAGCTGTTGACCCATCAATGCTTGGTGGCGTGGTCGCACAATAAAATTGCAAACTACACAGGCAGGGGGATGGCCTAAATTGACCGTCATGCTGCTGTGGATCCGGACGGCCATGGTATATATCTTGAACTGAGGGAAACAGGAGCACAGGCAATGTGTTATGCAGTCAGACGACCAATATATAATGACATAGTCTATTTTTTCAGTGCCTTATAAAGGTCTGGGGCATGCGACCAGGGAAGTCGTTTAACCCCAAGATGCTGACTAAGAAGCCCCTCGCACTCCTGCACAGCCAAATACCCTCTTATACCCCGACTGTTCACGCTCCCCTGTGTCGGCCTTTGAGCGGCAGAAACAACAAAGAGTGCGGGTGATTGTAGGATATGTCTGCGAATGCGGACTTGGAGTGGAACTGGCATGAGCTGCTCAACACATAGAACTGATCAAACTCAAAACGAACCGCTCCGACCACCTCCCTTACTAACGCACCCACGCACCCTCAGTGCACAAAGTGAAGCCCTTGATCTTCTCCCCCCCCCACCGTCACACTTAATTCTGTACTTTAAACAGGAAAATAAGACTAAAAGGATGCACATCCTTGTTCTAAAAAACACGAGGAAATGCTCTAGTTTTAAACAATTCTCATGTCATTGTGTCTGGGGAAAAAGGGTACTTTTCCCACCTAAATGTCAGTCATATGGGGAAAAGGGTTTTTTGTTTCGTGATACTTTTTAATCTCAACAATAAAGGGTAAATTATAGCTTCAAAAAATCAGGGTTTTGCAACAAAGGGTGCTTTTTTGACATCAAAAGTCAGTGGTAATTCGGTATTTTCTAGTCTGAAGAACGCTGATATGTCCTACGCTTATATCTGAGTGGACGGACTGGGGACCGGGTGCTGTACCGGGGTGTGATGAGTCAAGCGTGGGTCAAGCCCGGGCACGTCTCCTCGGGTTCGGCTCTGTAACAGTTGTGTAATAAAGCTGACCACTGGGCAGCGTGGGTGGTGGGAGAGGGGGGAGGGTGGGGGCTGACGTCACACTTGGAACTCTCTGCAGTGGAGGGTTCCTGGAGGCTGGAAGGGACATGCGACCACCTTACTTGGCCCACTCATACACAAACAACATGGCGTGCAACATGTCGTCGTTATCCGGTCGCTCTTACACCTGGACAATGTACCAGGAGGACCTGCTCATCGACTGGTTCGGATTGCACTCTAGCCTATACGAGAGGAGCACCTACGGGACAACAACTCCACACCAGAACTGGGAAGTCTACACAAAGATAGGAAAGGAAGTTGGGGCGCCGGGTAAGTAAACTCCGAAATTAGCCTATATCATTATCGATATCACCCGTACTAGTACTCATACTCGTACTCGAATCATAGTCTTAAAGTAAACATACGGTTCTGTTGCTTTGAGTTTTGGGCAACTGCATGCAGATGAAACAAGTAAATATATAATATTGTTCGAACATTGTAACAAAAATTATAACCAATTGTGCATTTGCGAAACCCACTGGCGGATCAACACTTTATAAATGGGGGAAAGGCATCGGCCCTCTGGAGCCGACACTGAAATGTAAGATGCCATTAATATTTAATTAGTGTTTTTCTTTTAAATTTTTAGCCAACGAAGTCAGGAGACACCTGGACACCTTGAGGGAGTTTTACATCCGGTTCAAGGCCAATGAGAAGTTGGGTGCGTTGGCTAAGCCAGTAAAAGCGCGTCATGTCGACGTAGCGGCACGCTTAGGGTTCCTTGGTCCCTCCCTCAGTGAACTCTCAACTAGCTCATCCTACGAGTATGTAGAACAGGTGAGGAATTAAAAAGGGCAACCTTAGCTTGTACCGCACGTAAAAGAATATAATAAGCTATAATAAGCCAATCACCAGACGTGTCGATTTTGTATGTGATTAGTAATTTTAAAGTCTTGACAGTGATTGTGCGTATAAATGCAATGGTTTCACAACTACAAAAGTTGACTAAACTAACACGTAACCAATACCGCACGAATATGAATTGTATATTATGTGAAATCAGCTAATTTGCATGGTTGTTTGCATTGCAGGAAGGAGCCCTAATCTTCGAGGCCAACGACCATGGCTGCCGGGGGGAGACACGCGAACAGTCTTGCCTGTCAACCAGCTGGCGCACTTCTTCGGAATGTGGGACAGCGGCCAGTGGACAGAAACGTGTCACCTTTTCTGACCCCCTCCATTCCGAAGAAAAGGAGCTGGAGGATGACCGGGACACCCAGTGGGCGCGCCTTCTCCTTATGAAACTTCAGGACATTGGAAATCACGATGTCAAGGAGAGGCTTAAGAGGCACTTTGATAACCTGACGGGTGAAGCGCTGCGGACTGGGCAGGCGCCGGCAGCTCTTATAGCTGAAGAAAAGGACATCGAAATCCCCCAGTCGTGTGCACATGGATTTTTCCAAGGCATTGACGCCGATGGATTTCTGGTCACGGGGGAAATGGAATATGAGTGACGAACGTCTTAGTGTAAATATATTGTTTATGACATGCTGTGTGTTACGCGTACGGATATTTACCAAATTGTGATTCCTCATATCGCCAACGATGTTTGGTGTGCCGTAGAAGGAGTTTATTTTCTTAAATAAAAGAACATTCTTCAGTAACTTGTTGTTATTTTGAATTGTTTAAAATATGGTATGTAACGCCGTTGGTTTTTTTTGTAGACCGGGAATGTTAGATGAATTTGTCAGCCACCATAATGCACAGTAAGCAACCCCCTATTTGATATTGAGTGGTATGGGGATGGCTCGGGGGGGGGGATGGGGTGGGGGGGATGTCCACGGAAATGACCCATGGCCAGAACCGGCGGGCCGTTCATTCGAACTTGGTCCTAGGTGATGGTCTATGTCATGGAGAGTGCAAGGCCATGTCGACGTTTTTTTTGGTCATTTAATTTTGTAGCATGTTAAATTTGTTAATGCGCCCGTTGGTCGGAGGTTCCATATATTCGGATGAGCTGAGGGACTTTCCAAGTTTGTTTTGGTCTGGTATGGGGTGAGTCAAGAGGCATGAAAATGTTCTTTCCCAAGATAAGGCATTTCCTGTAGATTTACTATCTCTTAGATATCGATGTTGAATCCAGTGATACGATTATTTAACAATATTATAAAGGCTATTGTTTTATGCAACTTTTTCGCACCACGTCGGACCAACGCACAATACAAACGGCTCGATTGCACCACGAGTTCTATTAAACTTAGATTCTGACCAACTCCTTGGGAGGTTCATTGCTAATTCTGTTGCAACCGCTGAATGACATGGCATTCGCCGGCCCTAGCCCTTCCAAGGCAAAGCAGTATGGCATCCCGGTTACCCCCAGGGTAGCCGGGCCGAGGGATTATCGGACCCGCACGGTTCAACTCTATAATGAGGGTAACCGTGATTACCAGGTGAGAAGGATCTGTAGAGATGATGAGGTGTGTCAGGATGGGTACATGCACCCAAACATTCATTTTGGGAAATGCCGCCTCCTCGACAAAATTGGTTGTCATTCAGACCGCACGATAAAACTCAACCAATTCGTCAGTGAGGCTGAATTTGTCAACTCAATTTCGGCCAAACTTTACGTACACATTTCAAGAAATGCTGTTAGGCATGTTATTCAAAAGCATGCCATCAGCGAGATCCCTCATCGGGATTTCGACTCTCGGCGTAAGCAGGACCAGTTCAAAATAGAAAATTACGATTTAACTGTTTTCCTGCACCAGGATATTGTTTCGCCAGTTATAAGGGCGACACTTATCTACCCAGATAAAGTTATAAATGATAATGAAAGGAACTCGTATAAAGTCGAGAAATTATTCGACACAGAGATAGGCCACGGAAGTCTCGGTTGCCTCTATATTGCCACTGTTGTGGTGGGGCTGACCGAAACTTCTATGGCTGGTCAGGTTAGGGTGCATCACAACCTAGTGACTGCATACCCCTCTCAGACCTTCACTCCTCTCCCGGCCTAAAAACCAGTGCAGGTCCGATAATCAATCGACAGTGCAAGGTACTCAATAGAGTACCGACTTAATAAAGAAAAAGAAAAAGTTCCTCTGTCTCCAATGAATAATAACGTACCTCCCAGTCTTAATCTTTTTTATGTTACCCCCCACCCCCCCTACTTCTTCTAGCCCTCAAACAAATAAGAGGGTGATTGGATTCCCTAATCTTACTCTTGCATTTTTGTGGAGAAGCTATCTAAATATAATATATAGGCATGTGATAGACGGCGGTTAGAGGGGAGGGAAAAGACATAAGTTTGGTCATTCCCACGGCTAGAGACAAGGGACCCATGCCATAGCTTTTTAGCCATTACTTCCATTAAATTGAGATAGACCATATCAAGTAATGCAATGACATCAGCATTGGCCACATATTTATTGACATAACTTTTTAATGAATTATCTTTACTTGACTTAATACTCAGACAGCCGCTCCCATGACCCTGCGTTAACAAATAAAACCACGTAAATAATGTGGACCAGGCTGGATGTGGGGCTCAAGTTGGGGACCTGGGGGTCGATGGTTAAAGCAAAACTCGGCACAAAATCAATTGATGAATTAATTTACCAATAACGTACCCCACCCCCCATTTTTTTCCCCAAAAATTCTGAACCGCAAGTATGCTATGTGGAACAAGTGAGTTGGAATACAGTATGGTGAATCTGGATGGGCGCATTAATCCTTCTCCTATCGCAAACCATGTATACGCCTTGGAAATGTAAAGAACCATTGGCTGCGACTGTTGCCAATGGCACCAGGTACTACTTTTCCAGGTGGCGTCTTCCGGTATACCCCAGGTAAGTAGGCGCGTGCAGGGTATAAGACTCGGCCCACGCGTGACCTAAATAATCTGTGACTAACGCGCCCGACCGAGCGGAAGAAGTAGCACCACATTCCCCTATCTTTCCAACGACCACACCAAACAGAATGGAAAACAGCAACAGAGCTTCCACATCTTCTTTGAGTGCCAGGTGAGTAATTCAAGTCAATACCCTATGGCGTCCAATAATTAACAGTTATAAAGCGAGTCCATGCACTTCTCGGAAGTTCACCGTGTTTGTAAACATCAGTATCTGGGTCACAGCTGGTCGGAACAGCTGATCTCTATTTACACCCCGCCCCACCACAGTCTACATATGCATGTACAACACAACTTAACCGAGTGCTTGTTTATAACCATGACGTACCACGGGCGTGTTAATAGAGGAGTATAGTTATAACGTATTAGGCGGAGTAATTAATATATTGTGATAATGCATTTTTACCATGAACTTTATGAAAGTACGATTTTTATTGTTCCAGCCCGGAATCCAAGACGTCGAAGCGGCCGAGGACGCCTGAAACACCAACCGCCCCGTTAAAGTCAAGGCGCCGGCTCCGGATGGACGAAGCTGCTCCTACCTATGATGAAACCCCGTCCCCTGAGCTGAGACAATACGACACGGAAAGCTTCACAAGGTCATTGTTTTTGTTGTTGCTTATATTATATGCTCACGACGGTATGGAGGAATTCACCCAAGTGTTTTTAAGCGTTAAAGTTCATTTGACAGTATGATTAATTAAGGTGGATAAATGGGATTTGTAACCATACCAACTAAACATATCCAGTAATACTGGCCCATTCGGCAAATTGGAAAGGACAGAAACAAGCGGTCTTCAACCAACCGGATAATAAATGTAACATTTTGCATGGAAACCCAGGCGCACTTACTGACTGACACCTCCACTTTCACATTCTACTTGTGAATGTGTAGGTGTGACCTACACCTTACCGTCGCCTTTCACAAGCTTAAGGTGCGCAGCTTTTATAGCATACGCCAAATGGTAAAGAAAACACAAACATCAAGTACTTTTTTCCTCTTCTAGCCATTCATGAGCACGTGCATCCATTGTTAAGTACTTGAAGCACAACTTGATGTTAACTTTCAATTTTTGATTACAGCTCGGACCTATTTGGCAGCAGCCCAGGGGACAACAGCGTGCACAGTAATGCGGACTGGGAATGCTTCCTTTGCGGAGAAGAACCCTCAAAGGTAATTATAGGGACGACCCCCCAACTATTTAATGACTACTGGCAATCAACCTGTTACTATTTCAATGGATTTTAGATGCATAAGCTTTAGGGTGTTCATTTACAAAAAGAGATATATAGAGTGGTACCTGCACAACTGTTAAGCCTTCATTATTTCCTAAAACTCTAGTTTAAACTTGAATGCAATAAACGACACGCCGAGACAGTATATATACGGACTGCCACATATGCCGAAAGGTTATAAACAAACTTGTAATTTATTTAATTATATTAGAGAGACCGGGAGTACCTGAAAAATGCACGTGATGACGACATGGACACGTACAACGGGGAATTCCGTGTATTTGCTCCGCAAAGTGTATTCTTCAACACGAAGTATAGGTATGTATTAAAATCCCAAGGGGTCTTATAATTTGTTTCATGATAGTAAGGTGAAAAATAATCTAAAGTGCATGTCATCCCTCGTCTATCTATAGTCCGTATATTTCACACTGATGTTCGGTATTGAACAAAAGGGAAAAAAACATTAGTAAAAGGCCATGGTGAACTGATTTATTTTGCAGAATATACCTGGTGTGCAGCTACTGCAACGCTGTGTTTCACCCGGCGTGTGCCCAATATGAGCCTGCATCGATGCTTGTGAGCGAGGTTTTCTGTGAGAGGTGTGCAACAAAATAGGTGAGTGTATGTTTAAGGTTAGGCGATTTTAACTAAAACACTGTTGACTCTGCGATAGAACCCATATGCATGCTCGAAACAAGTAAGAGCTGTTTACCCATTACAGTGATTTTTAGATCTAGAGGAGTATTAGTTAATTGCACCCCTTAAACGGACTAGGGTGGCTAAAAGTGAGTTCCCTACCTAAGGACATGCATGAGGGCTAATTTCAGTTAATGATTGTTGTTTGAGTGTGTACTCTGGAATGTATAACGGACTGTTGTACTTTTCTTTCCAGAACAGCAACTCCATAGGCCGGTGTGTGCCTGACGGTGACAACTGTTCCTTAGGCGCCAAAAATGATGACGGTTGCAGCTATCTGCTTTAGACTGTGCAAACCGATGGCTGCTGTATTTAATTATATATATATATACGTATTTACTATACCAACAGTGTGATATATAGTTTGAGTTTACATAATATTATTTATTTATGCATGACAAGATTTGTGAATAAAGTATGTGCGTTTGCAAGAAGAACTTTAGCGAATTTGTTGTTTTGTACATGTCTTAGAACAGAAGTGGGATGTCTGTGGCAAACACAGGAATTATAGTTTTGGAGAGTGATTTTTTTTAAAGTTTTATTTTGTAATAACGTCAGGGTTTCCCCTGGTTTTCAGTGTATTAAATGAAAAGAAAAATAGTATATGAACATTCAAAGTTGAAACAAGCATCAAGTTATTTACTACAATATATTGAGCAAATACCACTTTCTTATCTCAGCGCGCAGTCAGATCCAAACATACTAGCAAAACGAATTACTTGTATCAAAGCATCACTTCCTTTTGCAAACATCTAAAAATCATGCAGTAGATACAAGCAATCTAGAATGATTTTAGAACCATCAGTGCGATCTATATCAATAACATTTATATTTCTCATAAATTCAAAAATAAATGACATACCAAAGCAAATAACAAACAGTAAACGGTACAATCGATGTCATATACCATACCAAAGAATGATAACCTAAGTGTCTATTTCTAATTACTTCAGCTGAGAAAATCTCTATAGCGTCTGTAAATGTCTTTGATACGACGTTTATATATTAATATTATCTGACTTGAACAAATTTGTAACTCCACATCCAAAGTATCCCATACGGTAGAACCAATGTAAAAGGGACTTCTCATATAACTTGTTGAAAGTTTAGCAGGCAAAATAAATTTCTTTTTCAAGTGTGAGCGGGTAACGCGAACTGGTTTAGCAACCATATGTTCCTTAAGACTTCTAACATATATACATCCAATTTAATATCTGAACGCGCCAGACGAACGAAGGCGCGTACCGATCCCAGGAGAGTTATCGCCTCCAACTTAGATATGTGGTGGTGGGCGGGCATCCTTGCCGGGTAGCGGTGGGAGTAGAACCTGGCGCCGACCTTGGCCCCGCCCCCTTGAAGGCAGGAGTCGGCCCATATCCGTATGACCGTCCTGCAGTGCGGGATCATGGACCTTACATTGTTGCTCGCTGGGTAGCGGGAGATCGATGCTAGGTGGGCCTAGACATACTGAGTTATGATCTGGGGTGTAGGGTAGGTAGGGCCACGCTGAGTAGTCATCTAGGAGCTCGTGGTTGGGGTTGGAGGCTTGGTCGGTATGGTCGTTGGCGAGGTGGTAATCAGAATTATCCGCGGGTGTCTATACGGACCTATGTGGTTGATCCGCTGGAGGTGAGGGGCACCCCACCCGGGCCATAAAGTCGGGCCACGGGGCGGGGCCCACGTTGCCGGAGTCGTCGGTCGGGGGGTACGGACCGGAGGCGGGGCCCGTGTAGTTGGGATCGGAGATGTCATCCCAGGGGAGCCCAGGTACGTCCAGTGCCAGTGGGTGGGGCACGTGTACACATTTGACCCGAACGGGAGCGTCGGAGTGGCAGCTCGCTGCAGCTGAGCCTGAGGTGGGAGCGGAGCAGGGGGGGTCCCCGCAGACGGGGGAGGCATACGGTTCCCGACCTCCATCAACGGGCGTACTTCCTGGTTTGTATTCTGTCTTCGGCGGAGAGCGTCCACGGCATCCTTGTATGGATGAAACCTCCTGGGGGACGGTGTCCAGACTCCCATCCGCTGCGATGGATCGCTGGGGTTGTGGTGTGGTTCTGGAATCGGTGAGGCGCGCATCCGAGGTGGCACGTGGTAGGCTGGTGGCCATAGGGGCGGGCTGTGTGACAGGCTCCACCGGGCTGCTCAGGTTGGTGAAGTATGTCGGGGGCCACATGCCGGCCGCCGAGGTCACCGGGGTGTTGTTACAGGTATCTTCTTCGGTGCCAGGAGACCTCGGTTGATGAGAAGGCATTGTTCTCCCGGCTGGTCTTCGTTGTTCTTGTGCTTGGTCGGACATGTTGCTTTTTAAGCTTCGCAGAGTGCGGCTGCTCCGATTGGTCGCTTTGCCGTATGTTGACACTGCGCACGTGGACTGTTTGTAAACACTGAAGCACGTGGGCTTCACCGTTTAAGCTTTCGTCGTTAACTTGTCCGGGAGCATACCTGGGGTTTTGTTGTATAGCAGTGGGGGCGGGCATAAGGAAGAATACAAAATGGCCCCACTTGAAATAAATGATTTCATACTGTTACCCTGAGAATGGGGAAGTGGTGGATTTGGGAGGTTGATTGGGGGGGGGTTGGGGGGGGCGGCGTTAGAAAACCACCTAACAAGAAATTCCTTGAGCGTGAACGCTAACGAAATTCCTTGAGCGTGAACGCTAACGCGAACACTGTTGCTCACGGTTTTCTATGGCTGTACCTTTTAGTCTCGTATAAAGAGCCCCGTGGTTTCTAACCTGCTTCAGACTAACCCAGGTATGGATAGAGTACCGTCACTCATGCTGACTATTCTGCTTAGCCTAGGCGCTGCCCATTCCACTGGAAAAAAACATCTTTCGAACCAACTATGGGGTTGTCTTTGAGACCAAACCATACGTGTACATTGGCAAGGACTACTTCACCACCGAGGTCGATATTATTCTACCTCAGCCTCCCCTTCCCGCGTCAGCACCTTCCTTCCACTGCAATCGGGACTCCACCTTACGAATCGGTTTGGGAAACCAGTGCCAAGAAATGCAAGCAATCGCTGAAAAGATATCAAAGCATTGGCATTTAATAGTCGCTAAGTTCGAACGCGGACTAAAAGTAGTGAAAGAAATTGTTGAAACGCACATTCGCACAACCAATCTTTTACGCAAGTCCAGGAAGGCGCGGGCACTCATACCAGAAATTGGCACGGCCGCCAAGGCTCTATTCTGTACTGCCACGCTCGACGACTTAACTCCACAGAAGGTATTCAACCAACAATTGGCTCGTGCGGACCAGATGACCGCCGACGAACTCATATTCCTTGATGAGAAAATTACTGCAGTACTGCAGGTAGTAGACTCGCCTGGAACTGCAACTTCGCGCCACTATGGAAAACAACAATTACATTTACAATATTTCCAAAGGACTCCAATCTTACATGACCACCCAGGATTACATTGTAGGGTTATTGCACGACCTGCAAGAACTGCGCCTGCTCCATTATCAACTGGACTACTCCATTGACACTCTTGTAAAGGATATTTGCAACCTACAGGAAATGGACTGTTCATGGGGCTCCGACCCTACATGGTAATGTGCTCAAAATATTTTTAAAGGTTCCTATTATTTCTTTTGACCAGATGTTTAAGGTTCTTAAGGTGAACTCGTTTCCTTTGGCTTTCCATGGCCATTTTACTCTACTCGCAAACACCCCGGCTTATTTACTAATTTCCCCAACACATTACACATCGTCTTCCAACCCCAAACTAGACGAGTGCACTTTGCAGTTTTGCCAATAGGTTTTTGCACTTAGAAGCATATCACCGACGTCTTGCTTAATGGCAATATACCTACGTGATCACGCTTCCGTGAAACAACTTTGTGATTTTAAACTATTTATTCAACCGAGTTTCAGGAGGTCTAACATTGAAGTGTTTTCGACAGGGACGTACATGTTGTCGCACATAGACGAAGTCAATATAACCTTCCAAACGGGACGACAACGCACCCCGGATGTGAGTCATGCGTTCATGCGTTTCAATGTGGCTGCTCTATGAAAGCAGACGAATGGAGCATTCCAAGATCTAATGTTAACTGTCTTCCTGGAACTCAAGGTCCTCTACGTACCGTGTATCCGGTGAACTTGGCCAGTCTCCAGCACCTGAATGTCTCACTCAGCGAACTGGTTAGTCCGGACCATTTTTATGCAAAACCGTTTCCAATCCTACCCCTCAGCATGGAGATGAGACGTCGCCAGGAAAACCTGTTTGCGCAGGCGAAGCAGAATTTTGTTTCCCTCAAAAGGTACATGAAAGAAATGACAATGAACACCAAAGAGTTCAAAAAACATCGGGCGGAGCTGGACCTTTCGAATCCTTCTATTGATTCTGCTGGGGTGCATAGCGTGGTGGACAGAATACACTTTGGACTAACCTTTGTTTTAACACCGATAATGTTTGTGCTGTTGTTAATTTTACATGTAAGACAATGGCGGCTAGCACGTGCATGCACCGTGAAGGCCGTCTCTGTAAAAATTACACACTGATCAAGTGATTTGTTCTGCATAATCTGAAAGTGTACGCGTGTGCAAAGATTCCGCATCTAAGTGTGAATAAACGCATACTTTTGTAACCAGGAAGGATATGAAAACAATGTTTGGCCACACTATATGCAGTCGCTCGGGGTCAATGCAAAGTACGTCTTATGGTTTAGGACTAATTTCCTTGAAGTTGGGAATTTTATTTAAAAACTGAGCGAAATAACACCCACAACTCGCGAACTATACATTTTTTGTGTAAATGTTGCAATAAAACACGAATTCAGGACCTCGTTCAAATCAATGCAAGTTGTGTTTATTTTCAAACCATTTTATTCAAATAACCGACTTTGTTTCCAATAAAAACAACTTCCGCAAAGCGAAACAGTGCGTTACAGATCTAAAACTTCCAGGCTACTGCTACAACTACCAGACCGTCTTAAATAAACACACTCGCAAGCTTGTTATTTGGTAATTGGTAACCAGTCCTCTTATAATTTGTATCCAACACACGAGTCTATGTTGGTGATATAGTATTGTTTTTTAGCTCTGATCAACTGACTCGTGATGTGGTTGGTGGTGTACTGGAGGCAAAGTGCATATTGTTACTGGGCCCGAGGAAGCGACCAAGTAATTCGTCGCGAGAGGAGGCCTGGTCGTTTGAGCAGCATCTGGGGGCTCACCACCCTGTCATTGACTTGCAATATTAATTGCGTGCCGGCCGGAATGGGGGCTAGTGGTAAAGTGATGGACTCCCGCCGGCAGTAGATCCTTAACCAGAACTCCGCGGGGGCCGTCTGTCGACGACCGCACAGCAGACTGCGGACAGACTTGACTAGTTTGGAACAGCTCCTACAAAATTGCCACCCGAGCCACACGGTCAAGGCCAGCACCAACAACTCAGTCTCAACGGGGTTAGTAGGGAATGGTTTCGCCGTAGGCCGGGACCGCTCTGCAAGCCATGTACATGTGTCCAGACTAGTATTTAGCAGGGCGTCCATGTCCATGGTGAATGGGTTAACGTTGTGTCTGAGTCCACTGTAGGCTGGTGTATTTGTACCCATTGACTGCCCGGCCAACCCCACCTGTATGACTGGGGAAGTGGGCTTCATCCAGTCACGGAGCCCCTTAGCGACTCCAAGTTCGCACCTTCCCTCGGTTATTTTGGCGTCAAAGAGCCCATTGCGCGCCTTCAAAGTAAGGCAGTATTCCTGTGTATTGTCTTCCCTGGGTCGCGCACTAGCCCGTTCTTTAAAGTGTTTTCTTCACCAGCCCTTTCGTTTACACAGTCCCTGTAGGCGCGCCCCACCTCCCCAGCGAAGGGGTTTCCATGAAAAAGGCGGCGGCGGTGCCCGATGATTGGGGGTGGTTTCCCCTTAGCGACTCTAAGGTCGCACCTTCCCTCGGTTATTTTGGCGTCAAAGAGCGCATCGCACGCCTTCAAAGTAACGCAGTATTCCTGTGTATTGTCTTCCCTGGGTCGCGCACTAGCCCGTTCTTTAAAGTGTTTTCTTCACCAGCCCTTTCGTTTACACAGTCCCTGTAGGCGCGCCCCATCTCCCCACCGAAGGGGCTTCCTTCATTCGAATGCGTGGTGATTTCCTTTTTTTCTCTAAGGCACGTGCCCACCACGGTTGGCCGGTCGCCCGTGGGTACAAATACCCAGTAAGAATTGGCATATTGTCACTCTGGGCACTACCAGCAAAGAGAACATAACCAACCAGATCTAGGAACATGTCGCAGGAACACCTTTTGGATTCCGTCCCTGACCTTAAGCCCCATACCCACTAGGCGATTTTACCGGCAACTGGTGATGGGCAACAGTAGAATCACTGGTACAATCATTACCAATTTAGCTCACATGTTAGTTTGTAACATGGAAATATTAAAAACTAACATGTGAGCTAAATTGGTAATGATTGTACCAGTGATTCTGCTGTTGCCCGTCGCCAGTCGCCGGTAAAATCGCCTAGTGGGTATGGGGCTTTAGTACCAGTGTATACCAGGGGATGGGCACCGGGCAGATGCAGCTGCACGATCTAGACCTTAACATGCCCCCGCCCCCGCCAAACCTGACCAGCAGTCCCATGCCCAGAACTTCCAGGGCCCTGTCAACGGCAAGCACGTCCATGGCCAGCTTCAACATTCACCTGGAATACTCGGCCGCGTCAGAGACTGGGACTGATGTGTCAGACGAGCAGGCCGCTTTCAGCAGCAGCCAGCCGACCAAGCGATCTACGGGCAGCAAGCAGCCGACCAGCACCTGCAGCAGCCAGCTGATGATGTCCTCTGAAATTGATGCGGCAGGTATCCAAGAATTGCTGGAACAAGCCAATAAGGAAGCCAAAGAGAGGACAAAGGCGGCGGTGCAGGAGCAGATAGACAGGACCCTGGCTGATGCCATGGCTGCTGTTGTGGCGCAGGCCAAAGGCCCCGCTCGAGCGCCAAAACGTGCCCTAACGCCCCTGACGATTACGGAAGTCAGCGTGAGTATATATATTCCTCTTGCTCGCCAAGCACGTAGTGCCATTAGCTTCACAAAAATTTAGGCTATACTTACCATATATAAACCCAATAACTGTCAAATCTTTCAAACCTTCTCTACTGTTGTTGTTCATGCTTCCATTCACGTTTAATAATCTCATGCACCAGCATTGTCATGGTCCACCCGAATGAAAAAAATAATCTCAATTTCCTCTCTGTACTTATTCCAGCGTGGGGTCCACGACAACTACAATGCGCAGGCTTCAGCACACGATAACTTGAAGTTCGACGTGTCAGAAGGGTGGGTTTTGGTTTCGGTGGTGGTTTAATAATATATCCGTCATCTGTCAAGTCACATGGTTAAATTAATTTTTCCGTCTATTTGGCAATTAATTTACATTGTTTTTTTTTGCAATCAGTAAGTTTTTAGAATCAACAAGTCAAGCGACCCAAGATGCTGAATTTTATTGCCGTTAATAATTTCGCTTTTAAATTAATGCAAATAATTGAAATGAACATCTACGATCATTCCCTTATCACCCTTTATATTGATTTTCGATTTGGCTTTTTCCAATTAATTTTACAATTGTACCCTTTTCAGTGCGAAGTTTACCGACCCCCACAACCAGGCAGTGGCTGCAAATGTGCTCTCTAACGTCCAGTTGTGCTATCCTGAGTACAGCCGGGAAGACATACTGAGTAAGTATTGTAGCAGATAATAACTCTAAGTTTCATTAATATAATTATTTTACGCTTTACGTCTAAGTAATTACATGCAGATTATTCACTCTCAAATATACCAGGCCGTTGAACCTTTCCTTCAATGTAATCGAACTTAATTTAACTATTTTTCAGACTCGTGCAAGGCACACTACACGACTCACTACACCAGGGCCCGCCAAGAGCGTAATGGTCTTATTCCTGGTAGGAAGAAGAGGTCACTTGTGCGACATCATCAGGGCCAGGTTGGTTTCGTTAAACACTGTCATTGAAGTGTTTCACGTGGCTATGAATTTGGTGGTTCTATTTAATGATGTAACCAATACATATATAAATACATGTAGTACAGTAGTACATGTCCCTCTGGTAGGTGTAAACTTTGGACCCTTAAACGGTCCGACATTAAGTAAATTCGCCGGGTATTTTGGACAATCTTTTTGAATTACAATCAATTAATATAAATGTAATACAGGTCCACTTATCCTTTTCAGAAAATTCGTCGACGAAAGGCCGCCCTGGATTTAACCAACTGGGACGCGGAAAAACGGGAACGGGTCAAGAAGGTCTTGACGCTGGATTACACCAGCGGGGAGGACCGCGACTCCACCGACGGCACAAGGACCCGCAACATACTGCCGTTAGTGTGGGAGAGCCCCGAGCTGACGGATGTCAAGGCCGAGCTGGACCGCCTCGAACGCACGATGGCCCTGAAACGGTCGCTCGCCAGCCGGCTGCCGACTAACCGGTCTGAGAACCCAGACCCCGATAAGCCAAACCCGCCAGCCGGTGCGCCCAAGTGGACGGTGCGCCAGCCTCCCCAGACCAACGGTGACCCCACAGTTTAGATGTTAAAGTTGTGATAATAGAATATGCAGGACAATCGCACGATTATAGCACTGACGACTCACTGCCTGACATTAAGTTTTATAACAAGAATCTAATGGGGAGGAATTTATCTTTTTAATGCGTGTAGCCCATACTTGCGATTTAATGTATGTACTTTATAGATATTTTCAAAATTAAAAGTTACATTCTAGCGGATGACGGGGTCAGGAGAGGCATTATGTAATAACCCCCTACCAACTTGGGGCTACACTACTCCGACTGCGTTTTGTTTCCAGGTGCAGCCTCCACTGGAGCGTGACTTCTGACCTTTGTTTGCAGAAGGGACTATATGGTCGTATTTTTGAGGATTTGCTGTTCCTTAATTACCCGCTATGGTTGTCATATTTGTAAGGTTTTGTAAGGAGGTTATAAAATTTGTATAATATGGTTTTGCAAGTTACTATATGGCCATGTTTTTATTAGTCTGTTGTTGCATTGAATTTTAAATATATAAGGTTCCACTTCTCTTAATCAAGTTAGGAGAATAGCAAATGACTTTATTCCAGACCCACAGGCCGAAAAAAACCAACAATACTGGTATGTAAACAGAACGCAATTTCTACAGATTAAAAATAATTTATTGTAGGGCAATCACAGGGACAATTCTAGCACCAACTATATATATTTCAAGTCGTAAAAGGTTTGTCGCGCATCCAAAAAAAAGGAAGGAACATGGCCTTCAGTTGCAGACCAGCTGCTAACCCTAGAGTACAAAAAATCCACGATAGACCGTTAAAATGTTACATACGTTAATAAACCCGTCAGGCAGAATATCTGCTAGGACACCATGTGTTCCATTAGGCTTAAATGGGTTGGAACTCATAGAACTTTCCAGTAATATGGAGTACAAAATCAAGTTGATATACAGATCAGGCAAAAAATAGATAATACCGGCTAGAATATTTACAACTCCAGTATATCAGTGAGTTTAAAAGTACTAGGCTCCTATAAGTTGTGCGTTATCCAAGTTCCGTGCTAGTGTTCAAGCCAATCTAGTTCATATACCAACATTATGATTGGAAGATTCAATATAGACAATTGCAGGTTGCAGAAGGCAAATTTGACGGTGTACGTGGCCCTTCAGCTGGTTGGCTGGTGTAGAGGGGGTACGGTTTGGGTCCAGACATGTACACTATAGCTAGTCTCTGGATGTGCAGCTGCACATCTCCGGGTCAGCCACACCTTAATTGCTGTCAGCGCATTTATTGCACGAAGGTAGTATTTAAACAAGTCAGACCATCAGACTGGTTAAGTCAGCCACAGGTCAGCCGCAGCTTCTGGTCCACGCCACAGGGACCGTCCAGTCAGGAATGAAGCTGTGTGTAGTGGCATGGCTGGGCACTGGTAGATGAGTGAGCTGGAAATGTGTGCCTCCGGAAAGCCGCACCAGCCTGGTGGGTTGGAGGGCTGACACTACTGGAAATTGAATTCGTAATAACATTTAAGAAACATGAAGATGTGATACTATCGGCGCGGGTTACATGAACCAATTGCAAAGCACAGTGTTACTGAAATTGTAGATGTCGTTTAACCTATAGCCCGGCTAGTGGCGCGACTCTCACAAACCCAGAATACATAATATTCTGTGCCTGATCGACCTTACTTTTTGACTAACTAGTAGTATCTGTCCTGATATATTACTGTCAAGTGAAAATGTAAAATGTACATGTAAATATTATAGTTCAAGATTAGAAGTTTCCTACTTAGTTTAAGTATTCCAATTTATTGTGGTCTAGATGCGCACCAAGCGGTCGGAGACCACGGACCCCAAAAACTTAAACCCCCCAGCCGCCGCGGCCAAATGGACCGTGCGCCAGCCTCCCCCGGCCAACCCTGTAGTCGCGAAACTAGAAGAGTTGTAATAGCATTAACCAACTTTCGATTTTATATTATTTAAGTTTGTAATATATATATGTATGTCATGTTGGCTTAATAAATAATATGAACAAGAACACTCCCGAGTTTGTTTGGGTGTACCTTCAACACGATAAACGTTCCCTCCATGCATTAATATGTTCTAATCGATAACATGGACCCTTCCTGCTGTGTTTCCCATGATCACAAATTCTATCCTGACTACTCCCGATGTTCTAACCTTTTTAAAGAACACTGTCTAAGTCTAATATGCACCATTCTCGAGTTAATGTATTAGTACATAGTCTTATGCATGCTTTAGTACACGTCTTAACTCTGGTAATCATGGTTTGGTGGTAGGCTCCATCAACTTCCCGTCTCGACTTGCCGTCCATGAGGCCTTGAACACTCCTCCTTCCTTCCCGTCAACAGGCTTAGGACTTCCCGTCTTGACTTCCCGCCCATGAGGCCTTGAACACTCCTCCTTCCTTCCCGTCAACAGGCTTCTTTGATGCGTCCGAAACCATGGTATGGTTAGATTAAACACCGCAGTAAATGGGGTAGCCCAGAATTAGTTGTACTAATCATGCATATGGTTAGTGCGAATGGAAGGAGAAAAAGTTCAGTTCCTTACTTTCATGGAGAAATGATGCCCCTGACGTTGGTGCAGTGCTTCGCGTCAAGGCCTAGGGTCGCAGTCCAGTTCTGCTGGGGTGGGGTCGCCTACAGCGGTAGCCTACAGCATGCCTTTTTGGAATCGGCAGAGGAGTTGTGGATCATGATCAGCTGGGCAGTCTCTGCAAAAGGTCGGTCTGTCCGGATCCGCTTCTTGTAGGTGCAGCTGTCGAAAACAGGATTAGAATAAAGTTATAGTTTGACGATGCGGTAAGTATGTCCATGTGTTCCAGTTTAAGGTTTTACTGTTCTTTGTAATCTTTCTGCATACAGTAACACGGGACTTTTTCTAGTCATAAAGTGAAGGCCGACGGGACCCAGACGCCCAGAGCCCGTCTCACTAACTACAAAAATACTTTGCTAACCAAACCGCAAGCCCTCCACCTGTTATATATACTCAAAACAGATTAATGGAATTTCACCTGGTATTGGTTCAGTGATTGTGACAAGCACAGACTTCTAAACGTACACTTGGCGGGGGCCCAGGGCGTGATTTCGCGTCTATCACTGTCTCTTGTGAGCAGACGCTTGTAGGTGCAGTCAGTGGCCACGCACCTCTTTGCGGTATCATATGTCTCACCCCGCGCATCAGCTTGCTGCTGCAGACATAGAGAGAGAGAGTTACTATATTATAAATCATGTAATTGTTTCAGGATAGTCTAGAAAAAACAAAGGTGCATTAATTCATAAAACGCAAACGAGCATATAAATTTACATCTTTGGTTGCTTCTAGATTACACTTCCAATCATTACATGGCTTACCAATAACAGATATTTCAAAAGTTGTATAATTCAAAAGAGGGCTCAACTTTGCTAATTCGTACTTAGATAAAGGTTTGCGGGATTGGTCCTGTTTTTCAACACTGTTTAGCAGATTCGTTTTCTTAGACATAAAACTTCCTCTTCAAAAGTGCCACTGTATGGCGTAGTTAAACAAAAGCAAGCCAGGCCGGGCAAATGCGCACCACTTTTCTATTCATGACAACCGATGTGATTTATCCAGTGGTTTATGACCGTATCGTGTGCAGAAGCCAAAAGTCGCCAAAATGCACATCGCAAACAGATCACACTGACGCCCATTTGCCAAGCCTAGGCCTGACAAAGCAAACAACTTAAAACTCTATGCCCTCCCAGCGTCCGGACTGTACCAAGGCTGGTAGGGCATAACCTATTACAGGAATGAACAGTCTGGGTGGTTTACCCCTTAGCGGCTCTAAATATGGTTTACCGTAAGAAACTTGTGCAAGCTGACGTGTATCCGGCTTATGGGGGTCCCACAAAATACGCAGGACCCACTCCAATTCTCCCATTCTAGCTTAAAGCCACCACCGTCTTAACAATGGATCTTAGCGACTAGTACGTCGTTTACAAAGTAAGGGGTCTAAGTCCTATGGCCAATGTCACCCGAACCCCCTAACCCCACCCCCCCACCAAAAAAAAAGGAGCGAATACAATCTGGGATAAATAAAAAAAACAAGTTCCTACAGGTACAAATCTAAACAATCCTAAAAAACCTTTGGGATAATATATGCAAAAAAAACATAAAAAAACATCCTTACAAATATAAACAATCTTGAAAACTTCTGGAGTATTTAAATGAAAGTAGATTCGATGTGATTGACAAAATTATTAGTAGTTATTGGTGTAAAAAAATAATTTCAATGAATTAGTATTTGAATTTGGGTAAATTACATATAAATAACTTCCAACCAAATTTTTTTTTTTTTTTCGATTCAAACTATAAAAAAAAAAAAAAAGAAAAAAAAAAGGTGTCCGTGGTCAGGCTAGGGGTCAGGGTTAATGGCTGTTCGAGTTCAGGGACTCCGCCTAAGCCGGGGGCTCATCCCCACCGACGGCAGGATGGTCAAGTTCCCCTGGACCAACATCCCTGTTAACCAGGGGTTGGTCTAGGGGAACACCACCATCCCCTTGGCCGTCCTGTGGGGCATCGGCCCCCGCCTCAGACGAAGCCCCTGAACTGGAGGACTGAGACCCCTCCGGTGACGGTGGCGGGCCAGAAGGGGGCGGAACAAAAATTTGGCCCTCCCCCGCCGGCAAAACCAACATTATAGCCGGGACACCCGGCGGGGGATCGATGATGCTGCGTGGTGGTAAATTAGCAACAACAATTATTATATCGATGTCGTTAATGAGCAAAATACAGACACACAACTATATATTCAATATTAATTTAGGATTCATGAGTGCGTAGGCCTGTAGGTTACATACGTTCAATAGGCCTTTTATAATTAATCAGCTGTCCGTCTTACTTGAGTATCACCTGCCTTTTCAGTAATTCCACGATATCCAGACTAATAAGTTTAGTTCAGCTTTAGTTCACTCCAACTTGAGGATACCCTTTTATAAATAAACATGAAAGTTAGGTGACCTGTTGGAGGATAATGTACCAGGCATAAATGCCATAATGTTATCCCAGTATATAAAAACTGATATTGTATTACTTACTGTAAGGGCGCCCCCTCCTGGCCCGCCGCCCGGACCAAGATGTTGTGCCCTGGGGGCACATGGTACGTAACAGCGTCGCTGGAAAAAGAAAAGACCAATGTCAGGTAGTTTAGGGTGGCCAACTTCTCAGTTCTATGCAGACATGAACAGTAGTGACCTCACTCGGAGTTAGAAGGACCCATACACTGGCCCTGTTGCCAGACTGTGTCGGGTTGTAACTCGTTCCGAGGTGGAGTAATGATCCTTGTTGTGGTCTGTATCATATTCCATCCTAAGATGTACAAAACTGGGGGTAAACATGCCTACAAATGTCTGAAATGTGTTATTGTAATAAAGAGGTTTCATACTCACATGATGGCCTGCGCCATTTTTGTTTTTTTCTGATCATGTGACCTGACAGTGGCTGAGGTCCCGCCCTAGTAAAAACAAAGTCTTTGTGTTAAAATCAATTTGAAGGGCCAACTTCATTACATTATAAACATCAATTACGAAGGGATCTGGAAACTAATTGGAACTGTGGTGGCATATGGGCAAAGCACTGTGCTTATAATTTAGATTTACCGGAAGAAAGTATATAAAAAAAAATTGTCGCCCGCGTACCTGAATTTGATGACGTAGACGTGGCACTTTCCCGCCGCCCGCAATCACACTGGTCCTGTTGTTCCCTTCGAATTATTCTGTTCCTCATAGATTCTGACACAGAAATTTGCCGGGGCCAGCTACAAAGCGAGAAGGTCATCTTTTGGGTGGTCATGGAAGGCCTCCTCCTCAGAAGAGGTTTCGGACCTTGACTCCACCGAGAACATTCGGCACTTCACGCAACAATTCTGCTAACACTCAGAAGGTGAGTTGCACAGCTACAAGAAACTCAACCGTGCAGTACTAGTGTTGGAAATTAAGGTGCGCCCTGCACCCGTATATTCATATTTATACCATTTAAACCACATAATAAAGCCATGTACATTTAAATTTTGCAGACATTAATATAAGCCTGGTCTTAATTGTTTTTTTATACCCTCCAGGACCACGGAGAGACCAGTCGCTCAGAATAATTGAAGTGAATCACTGATTTCGCCTCAGTAGACAGACAGTTGCCGGTGCACGTGCAAGCTACAACGTCCAGAATGGCGCTACACGGAAAAAGTCTCCAAGGCGGCCCAGGGGCGGATCTAGGGGGGGGGGGGGGCGGTTGGGGGCGGGCGGACGGTCCTTGCCCCGACCCCCAACACCCTTGCCCAGTTAAATCATGTTTGATGGAGGGCCCACCCCCCTGTACATTTATGTTCTTGCCCCCCCCCCCTCTACAAATTCCTGGGTCAGCCCCTGCCCACTACACCAGTAGAGTCTCCACAACACACAGAAATGACTTGGCCCTGCCCCGCCGGCAACGCCACAATGAAAGCCGGGACACCCGGCGGGGGAGCGATGATGCTGCGTGGTGGTAAATTGGCAACAAAAAATATTATATCGATGACGTCAGACTGACCACCTCGCGAGGGCGCTATCGTGGCCCGGAGGCACAGACACTAGGCTGTGCAGGAAACAGAGGTAACTCGTAATCAAGACGTAACGTGCTGATAGTAAGAGTAACATGTAAAAAGGCTAAGATGAATGCGTGATAAACGGAGAACATGTTTGTGAAAAGCAAATGCTAGTGTCCACTAGTCTAATGTAATGTGAAAGGTCGATTAGTAGATGTGGCAAATTGAAAGTAGGCACTACCACCTAAATACCAGTGAGCGATAGACTTCCATGCCATGTACATGTGGGGGGGGGGGCCGCCTGGTCCGTTGAAGTATTCATATTATACCAGAAGGAGATCTTGTCTCGCTGGACGTGGACGTCTGTGACATGCTCTGTGACGAGCCTAAATACCAGTGAACGATAGACTTCCATGCCATGTACATGTGGGGGGGGGGGCGCATGGCACGCCCCCCCCCTAAATCCATGCCATGTACATGTGGGGGGGGGGGATGCCTGGCACGCCCCCCCCCCCCTAAATCCATGCCATGTACATGTGGGGGGGGGGGGGACGCCTGGCACGCCCCCCCCTAAATCCATGCCATGTACATGTGGGGGGGGGGGGGGGGCGCCTGGCACGCCCCCCCCTAAATCCATGCCATGTACATGTGGCGGGGGGGGACGCCTGGTCCGTTGAAGTATTCATATTTTACCAGAAGGAGATCTTGTCTCGCTGGATGTGGACGTCTGTCTAAATCCATGCCATGTACATGTGGGGGGGGGGGGAGACGCATGGCACGCCCCCCCCCTAAATCCATGCCATGTACATGTGGGGGGGGGGGACGCCTGGCACGCCCCCCCCCCCAAAGTCCATGCCATGTACATGTGGGGGTGGGGGGACGCCTGGTCCGTTCAAGTATTCATATTATACCAGAAAGAGATCTTGTCTCGCTGGACGTGGACGTCTGTCTAAATCCATGCCATGTACATGTGGGGGGGGGGGGACGCCTGCCACGCCCCCCCCCCTAAATCCATGCCATGTACATGTGGGGGGGGGACGCTGGGCATGCCCCCCCCACCTAAATCCATGCCATGTACATGTGGGGGGGGGGACGCCTGGTCCGTTGAAGTATTCATATTATACCAGAAGGAGATCTTGTCTCGCTGGACATGGACGTCTGTGACATGTTCTGTGACGAGCCTAAATACCAGTGAGCGATAGACTTCCATGCCATGTACATGTGGGGGGGGGGACGCATGGCACGCCCCCCCCCCCCTAAATCCATGCCATGTACATGTGGGGGGGGGGAGACGCCTGGTATGCCCCACCCCCTAAATCCATGCCATGTACATGTGGGTGGGGGACGCCTGGCACGCCCCCCCCCCCCCCCCTAAATCCATGCCATGTACATGAGGGGGGGGGAGGGAAGCCTGGTCCGTTGAAGTATTCATATTATACCAGAAGGAGATCTTGTCTCGCTGGACGTGGACGTCTGTCTAAATCCATGCCATGTACATGGGGGGGGGGGACGCATGGCACGCCTCCCCCCCCCCCTAAATCCATGCCATGTACATGTGGGGGGGGGACGCCTGGCACGCCCCCCCCCCCTAAATCCGCGCCTGCACGGAAATACCAGTGAGCGATAGACTTCCATGCCATGTACATGGGGGAGGGGGGACGCCTGGCATGCCCCCCCCCCCTAAATCCATGCCATGTACATGTGGGGGGGGGGGGACGCCTGGCATGCCCCCCCCCCCCCTAAATCCGTGCCTGCACAGAAATACCAGTGAGCGCCTGCTGGGGGTACCAGCACCATTCTGGTGCCAGCCGGCGCTTCGATCTGGAGCTGCGCATGCTGGCAAATTCAAAGTAGGCACTACCACCTAAATAATTACAAGTCAGCGATAGACTTCCATGCCATGCATGTGGAAAATTCAAAATTTTTTTAAGATAAGTGAAGTAGAAAGTTGGTTTACTTACTAGAGTGGACCCAACAGGGCAGGGGCGGATCCAGGATTTTGAAAAGGGGGGGGGCGTGCTATTGGAAAATGTTCACCTGGACCCCTTGGGTAGAAGAGTTTGACATTAAAAAAAATCTAAATTTGGCCAAAAAGAGGGGGCGCACGCCTGGCACGCCCCCCCCCCCCCCTAAATCCGCGCCTGCTGGGGGTACCAGCACCATTCTGGTGCCAGCCGGCGCTTCGATCTGGAGCTGCGCATGCTGGCAAATTCAAAGTAGGCACTACCACCTAAATACCAGTGAGCGATAGACTTCCATGCCATGCATATGTGGAAAATTCAAAATTTGGCCAAAAAAAGGGGGGCGCATGCCTGGCACGCCCCCCCGCCCTAAAACCCAGGGGGGACCAGCACCAACCTGGTGCCGGCAGGGGCTTCTACTAGGACGAGTAAGTGTTGTCTTCTGGTGTGCAGTAAAGATAAGGTGGACACATGTATCAGTAGCGGATATAGAGAGGGGGGGGGAAGTAATTCAGCAGCAGGCGCGAGGCCCCCCCCCCTATTTTTGGACAAGAATAAATCGTCAGGGACACCCGGCAGGGGATTGATGACGCTGCGTGGTGGTAAATTAGCAACATCAATTATTATGTCGATGTCATTGATGAGCAACATAAAGACACACAACTATATTTTCAATATTAATAAGGGTTATTATGTAATAACCCTCCAACACTGAGCCTGCTCCAACACGTTTCTTTGTCCAGCCTCCACTGGAGCGTGACTGCTGACCTTATTTTGTTGGAGAAGACTCTATTATGTTATTCTTTTTGAGGAGATTATGCGGGCCACATATACATATACCTCATGCACAAGGACAAAGTGCCCAGAAATATATAGTGTGTTTAAGACTCTTAAAAACATGTAGGAGTTTTTTAAAAAGTGTTGTATAGTTTATTAGTTTGCATGGGCATTGTTTGTTTCGCATGAATGTGGAAAGAGATTCGAAGATGGATATATAAATTCAGGAGACTATACATGTACAGTAAAACATTTCGTGTTCCGTAATTCAGTACCGATCAAATAAATATGGAAATGTTGCAATTGTGAGTTTATTGGCGTATTTTCCTGCAAGTGCCCATGCAATAAATTACCAATTAACAGTGGTAAAACTGATCTAAGACCCAGTTGACCCGATTTGAAAATAAGGTTATTTATTGTCTGACTGAAAAATAAATCATGCATATCTAAAGAACAATCCTGAGTTTGGTTTTACGTCGGCTGAAAGCTTTTTCAGATTGTCGAAAATTTCGGTATCCTATCTCAGTAAGGTCGTGTTTTTCTTGTCTAAAAATGAGTTTTAAATGGTTTAATTTAATCAATTTCATGATTTTCCGTTGAAAAGACGTTGTCCTTCATGGGATAGCCATTCAGACTTTGCAGTTGTTACAGGAACATACGCCATACTCTACAGTACTATACCCCTTTCAAGTAGAAACTGGAAAAGGAGAAAGCCGAGGGTGGGACTTCATATGAGGAGTCCCATTGCAAAGATGGATTTCCAAAACATTTTGTTCACACTTTTTGTCAGAACTTGTAAAGGAAAGGGGGGGTTGGAAAGCAGTAAAGTGTGGACCTTTCCATTTTTTCTTGCTAACTTTAGGGGCGTCTACATGACAGTTTGGAAAGGGAGGTGGACATTATTAGAAATTAAAAGTAAAATGTGGGACTTTTCTATACTTTCCTACAAATTGAGGGGGTTCTAGATAACATTTTGGAAGAGCAGGTGCCCTATGCTTGGAAAGAGCGACTACCTATGAGCATAAGAGGCACTGGTCCATGATCAGAGGGCAGGAGATATAGACTGCTTACCATTTAAAGTTGTATAAGAGGCACAGTGCTCCCATGAAAGCACTTTGCACTCACTGAGCGTGAGTAAAGGCGCACCAGTCTAACTTGCGCTAACCGCTGCGCACAGTAGGAAAAGTTACATAAATGCCCAAAAAAGATGGCTGAGCTTGGCTAAAACTTTGCACGTGTTGCGCGAAGGGAGCACTGTGCTTTATTGGTGTGATGGGACTGTGCATTTGGGGCGTGATTTAGGTTTATGCAATACGGGACAGGGGTACAAAATAAGGTTATAACCAAACAGTGCGTTGGTCATACTATGACCATTTTATCAATTTGGCGCAGAAAGACTGGCACGGACTGTGCCCGACTTACATAATGTGCTGTTGCGCAGCAAATATCGAAAACGACACAAGGCTCAGTTCTTCCTGTGTTATCCAAAATAACCTAAAATTCATTAATATTTTTTGTAGTGGTTATCCTTTAAAAAAAGGTATGTACCATTGTCTAAACATCTAGAAATAAATCTCCCGTTTTGAGGTTCCCAAAATGGGAGCCTTGAGCCAAGCAACAATCCCTGGGCTGGCCAACAGTCCTCTTTGCTGAGCAACATACCCTGGGCCAAGCTACTGCCCCCTGAGTGGGCAGCAATCCCCTTGGCTGGCCTCAAATCCCCCAAGTTAGGCAATAGTCCCTACAGCTACACAACAGGCCCTTGACCAAATTACAGTTCCCTTGGACAGCCTCCAGACCCCAGTATTGCTGGGCAAGACAACAATTTACCCACTATTTTTCCTACAGCCCCCAGGTCCTGCCAACAGTCCTCTGGGAAACCCACCAACCCCCTGGATCAGGCAAAAGCCAAAGCTCCCTGACCTCAGTGTTAAAGATGACAAATTATGTCCCATGAAGTTAATAAGGATCCTCTTTTTAAAGGTGATTAAAGGTAAATAAGGATACTAAAGTATATCTGAATGTTCTATGATAACAACCTTTTAAACCAAGTAAAGGTGCTTGAATAGAATAAAATATGTACTTGTAAAACTGTATAATGCCTCACAAGCAAAAACTAAGGCACAGGCAATTAGTGTACTGTATAGACTATCCTAGATACGGAAATGGACTTATCTGCTCATTTGCAAAATTTATACAAGAGAGTTCAATATAAAATATTTAATTTGGGTAAACTGCGCAAGTACCTAACTATGGATATTTCGAGTTTAATATATAAACAAACCATACTACCACTATTCGATTATTGTGGTTTTTTACTGCAATCAGGAAAATTACGTGAAATTGAGGATTTACAATTGTTACAAAATCGAGCTTTGCGAGTTGTTTTCCAGGTGAGACATAATACTGATATGTCTAGACTGGAAATGCATAATCGAATGTCCTTACTGAGCCTAAGGCAGAGATGGGATAAACAATTGTTAAGTCTGATGTATTGGTGGAGTAAGGAATCCAATTCCAATATTGTACATCCAACATGAATTACAAGACAGTTATTAAAGATTAATTTTAAATTACTATCCTTGAAGACAAAAAAGTATATCAATTGTCCAATGAATAGGGGCAGTATTTTATGGAATAAGCTGTCTCAATTTGAGCAAACATCAGTGACTAATAGTGAATTTAAAAATGTTATTAATCGTAAGTTTAAAACTTATGTAGATGGCTATTAGTACACTGTTGTTTATAGATGCCTGAACTTAGGCTAGGTAGAGTTAAATTTCTTTTCCCCATTTCTTGTCTATTCTGTTTGATATGGCAATCATAATTTCATATATTTCATCATATCTACTTTTATTTATAAATTTTCTAACCTTAACAATTTGTGACCTGAACTTAGGTTTTTCTACAGTAAACGCTTGGAAGATCAAGTTATTCTTGAAGGCTTTTTGGAAATAAAGAATTTAAAAAAAAAGAAAAAAAAAGACTTGCAAATGTGAATTTGATGTCTAGTAAAGGGACTTAAATGTGCTATTAAGGTCTACATGAAAATATGTTTCAAATGACCCCATAACTACAGGTCATGAAGCACAACTGTCTCTGAACCAGCCTGTATACCTTAGATAGAACTAAACTTATCCTTGCCCTGAGTGTTCCTGGATATTTTGATATTTTGTGGGAAAATATGATTTGGTTTCCTAGTACATTTTTCCTAAATGTATTGAATAAAGGATCTGTATTAAACCACTGCATTCAAAAGAAAATTGTAAATCATTTTGACAATCACATTCAAGAAAAAAAGGAAAGGTCACTTACAAAAGTGATTCCAGTGAACCATTCTTCCCTAAAGCCTCCATCAGGACCTGAGCACTCTCATCATCAAGGGAGTCGTCTTCGAACCTGTAAATGACATGATAAGATAAGATATGATACCACTATTTATAGTAACATTTTTAGGGGAATAATGCCAATATGATAGGACCCAAAAGTATGCATCTCTGAACTACCTCATCTTAAAGATAAAAATGAATCTAACTAATCCATTCATGACAGTGGAAAACAGATAATTAACTTTCATAATAGAACAGTAGTATTTTGGAGCTAACTTTTTTAAGGACTGCATAAGTATTTCCATTCAATTTTATGGCAATGAATCAGACAGATAGACAAACAAAATTGCAAAATACAAGATATTGGATTACTATGGCAACCAATGACCTAGTAGGTCACATGATCTTTTTCAATGGAAAATGAGCAATTTCCATCCTAAAAATGTAAAGGTTGCTTAACATATAAGAAATATTACTGTTTCAGAAGAACGTTGTATGCGGAATTGTTCAACATGGTAAACATTAGTAAAACTGGTCTCCTGTCATAATGAACAGACAACATGTAGAAATATTGAGAGATGTAACAATTCTGGCCTTTATCATTGACATTCATATATCACTGACAATCAAACTCATGATAAAAAATGCTGTTTCATATTCTGTGAGCATAACCCTGATGTCAAATTTGACCTGTGCCATCTTCACACTTTGTAAAACCTATATTGATTCATACATGCTGTCAATCTCAGCAGGATGATTAATGTATGATTTCAAAACAGAAACTCAGTGTTCTGACCCTATCAAATCATTTCAGAAAGCTATCCTGTTAACTGATACATGCCTCTATCTTATTTCCAACAGAATTATAAAAAAAGAGTTTATTTGACAAATTCTGATTAATTAATATACTATATAAATAGTAATCTTATATGATTACTGTGTCAACATCACAGATTTCATAAAGATTTGCCCTAACTTATCATGATGCCTTAGGGGTGATGTCAAAATTCAGGGGCTGTGAACCTGAGATGCTGTGACAGGCTGCAGCAGGATGTTTGTTATAACCCCTATGTGCCATGAGTGGCTGCAGCACTCTAAACCCCTGTTACAATCTCATTAAGAATTATAGACATGAGCCTTTATCAGTTGGTTGGTTGGTTATTGGGGTTTAACGCCGTAGCAACATCTAAGGTCATATCACGGCGAGAACAAGGTTTTGACAATTCTGTCGTTGATGATCGTATCTATGGAATGAACGAATCTATGAGAAGATAGAGACCATACCCCTACACATTTACCGAGGCAGGTGTTCTTTAATGTGCAGGGTCCCATAGGCTGGGCCGCCTTTATCAGTTTATCTATTAGTTTTATGATAAAATGGAACTTTCCTTTTATGTTTGTATATTCAACATACCCTAAATACAACATTAAGGCTAATTAATTGATTATTAATGAGTTAATGAGATAATTTAGGGTAATTAAGATAGTGTCTCCATCCTCCTCATATCAGGCTGCAGCCCTGTGGAAGCAGGCTGCGACCTTTAGTACCCCTGGATGGTGGCTAGATGCTGTAATGTCACTGACCATTGGCTGCAACCTGCTGTTGTGAATTTTGATGTCTCCCCTTATTTCATTGTTATTTAAGTATTAATATTAATAACACTAGACGATATCTTATGATTTAACCATTACCATTGAGGAAAGGGTTAATACACAGATTAGTTTAAAAATTAGCAAAAGCAATGGTATATGAACGCAACCAAATTTATGTCTATGATACTATACATCATGTTTCAGTGAGATAAATCAGTGTACATGTGTGATCTGCAGGATGCTTAAAAACAATTTATGCAAGTTTGTTTTAACTCTCATTTTTCAGACTCTTTTTTTTTTCCTTCTTTATTGAGTCCTCATCACATACGTACATGTGCTTTTCATTATGACATTTAGCCATCTAATGATGGTAATAATAAGTATACAATGTCTCAAAATTATCAATTTACATTCAAGTCATTATATTTTTCTATACAGATTTCATCTGTTCATATTTGTTATATACAACTTGCAGTACATTGGTTGTTAACAAACGTGACAACTCTTGCTTTGTTAATACATTTTGAATATCATATGGTAATATTTTCCAATACGAGTACCCCCTATATTTCACACCTTTCCTATAAACATCCAACAATGGATTATCCTTTGTTAATTTTCGCCCTTTATCACTTCGAAGGCACATACTATCATATATTTTTTCCACATTTTCATTTAGTATCTGTTCAAATATAGACAATGGTACACATCATAGCCATCTAATATAAAACATTTCAATGTTACAATGCTTATGTACATTTTCTTCATCACTCGATGTAATGGTGTTACCATCATATTTATTATTGCAGACTATTTTTAGTC
The DNA here is from genome assembly GCA_936440205.1 of Lepidonotus clava. Taxonomy (NCBI): domain Eukaryota; kingdom Metazoa; phylum Annelida; class Polychaeta; order Phyllodocida; family Polynoidae; genus Lepidonotus; species Lepidonotus clava. Next base: position 17,305 of record CAKZFK010000005.1, on the reverse strand, counting down.
CCCTAAATTGTAGGGACTGTAATTTCTCTAACAGTAATTTTCCTCCACTATCCATTAATACATCTAAATGATCAAAGAAAGGGAGCACCATTTGTTTGTAAACCAATAGGGCAGCATGATAGGTCAACATATAACGGATTTTACTAAAAAGATAAAGTTTATAAGAAACCGTCTTAATTACTGTCTTTAAATAACAATCATATTGCAAACAATTGTCTAAAGTTACTCCTAGGTAATAGTAGCTACCTACTTTACCTATTTTCAATTCGTCAGATACCTCCAGCTCATTACAATCAGAGTATATCCTATCTGCCTTTGGTCTTGTGGTAAAGTACATGACTTTAGTTTTATCAGAATTAATTCCCAGTTAATTATATTTACACCATTGTATATAACATTTTATCCCAGACCGTAATACCTCATTTACTTCAGTAATATTCATGTCTGCATATGATAGCACCGTGTCATCCGCCTGCATTATCAGGTCAATCTCAGATGCCCTTTCTGCCATATATTTTACACATTCATCTGTAAATAATATGTACAAGGCTGGCCCTAAACGGCTACCTTGGAGGAGGCTATTTAATACCATTATTTCATTCGATAATATATTATTGAACAAAGTTTTTCGTTTCCTATTAACCAAATATGATGTAAACCATTTGATTACTAAGTCATCAAAACCAAAAGTTTTCAATTTGAACAGTAAAATCTGGTGATTCACACAATTAAACGCTTTAGAAAGATCCACATAAATACTTCCACAATACATTCCATCATTTATCCCTTTTGTTATATAACTCACAAAATACTCAACAGCTTCCTGTGTACCACACCCTTTTCGAAAACCATATTGCCAATCTGTTAACATGTTATTTTGATAAATATGTCTCATAATTTGTCGATGTACCAATTTTTCTAATATTTTTTCGGGATAAGGTAAAAGATTTATAGGTCTCCAATTTTTAGGATATTGGCCATTTTTATTTTTAGCTATTGGTATAATGTTTGCTAACTTCCATTTGTCAGGGAAAATGCCAGTTCGATGTGATAACAATAATAACCAGACAGGAAATTTAAACTAGGATACTACATAATTGAATGCAAAACACTTAATTACCGGTAACTATTAATATAATATAATCATAATGATAACTAAATTAAGTTATCAAGATTGTTTACGACAGTATAAATCAGATATATTCAGCGTTCCATTGAAGACCAAGTTAAGTCTCCAAATCATATTTCTTATACTAAATACTCATGTAACCATATTTTAATGCTAGATTTAAACCCAGACGTAGTTTCTGATAATTTAATAGCAGTAGGCAGACTGTCCCAGATTTTTGCCCCTTGAACATAAGGGCTTTTATAATACACAGAGGTTATAGGAATCAGCCTGTTGAACTTACAAACTCTATTACCACGAGTACAGATATTGTCATCAGTTATAATATTGATTAAATTAATATTATTCCTATTTTTATACATAATCATCATAAGATGGTGAGTACAACGATAATTCAAATGATCCAGTTTCACTAGATTATGCAAATCAACAATTGTAATATCCAATGGATTGGGAATATCCAGACATATGGTCAATTCTCATGAAACGTGCCCAATTGAGGACAAAATAGGGTCCAAAACATTTTTTTTTCAGAATGAAATAATTTTTAATCAGCACATCCTTAGTGAATTTGTGGTTTAATTGGTGCAAATATAAATATGGGGACCCCCACAAAATGACTATGCCCCCACGGACGATGACAACGCCCCCACGGACGATGACAATGCCCCCAAGGACAATGACAACACCCCCAAGAACGATGACAACACCCCCACGGACGATGACAACGCCCCCACAGACGTTGACAATGCCCCCATGGACAATGACAACGCCCCCATGATCTATGACAAGTCATTAAAGTGCCCAAAATATTTAATGTACACATAAATATGTCTGAATTGCTATATTTCTGGGTTAAAAAAATAGGCATAAGTAGTATTTGATACATTATAGCATACCATTTGACAATTAATTAAATCTATGAGGAATTTGACGACAAATGCCCCCACGAAAAATGACAGTGCCCCCATGAAAAATGACAATGCCCCCACGATCTATGACAAGTGCCCAAAATATTTAATGAAAACATAAATACGTCTGAATTGCTATATTTCTGGGTTAAAGAAGTAGACATAAGTAGTGTTTGATACATTATAGTATACCATTCTACAATGAATTAAATCTATGAGAAATTTGACAAAAAAATGCCCCCATGAACAATGACAGCCCCCACGAACTATGACAAGCCATTTAAACATCCTACAATTAATATATAATTAAGTCTTAAGTGATTTATTTTTGTTTTATAGCAAAATATGCAATACTGGCCAGGTGTCAGTATCATAATACAATAGCATTCCCGAGATAAAATATTATTCATATAGCTGTAAACAAATGCCCCCATGGACAATGACAGCCCCCACGAACTATGACAAGCCATTAAAACATCCTAAAATTAATATACAATTAAATTTTAAGTGATTTATTTTTGTGTTATAGCTAAATATGGAATACTGAGTATGTGTCAGTATCATAATACTATAGCATTCTGTAGATAAAATATTATTAATATAGCTGTAAAACAAATGCCCCCACGGACAATGACAGCCCCCACGAATGATGACAAGTCAATAAATATCCCAACGACATCTGACAAATATATCCTAATATTTATTTTTTTAAACCAGAAATGTATGCATTAATACATATTGACCAATGGTAAAATATAATTAAGCGACACCTAACATGTTTTGAAATATAGCAAGATGAGAGGCCTAAGGTCTAATACACAAATAGTACACCACATGTGAATTACTAAATTTTTCATATTTTTCAACATATTTCTTTAAATATTGAGAGAAGATGTGTACAAGTGGAGTCCCTAATGGAGATATTGCATGTACGGATGGATATACACAAAAAAAATAAATGATATGTACATTTCTTTCTAATATAGCTCATTGACATGAAATCCGCCAATTGGGCACGTTTCGTGAGAATTGACCATATACGCAAAGCACTGTTTTGCATGTTTTGTAGTTTCTTCAAATCATGCTGCGTACACAAAGTCTAAAAAAAAATATCAGCATATTCAGCCACAGGAAGTACAACTTGCTTATAAACAATTATTCTCGACCTAATACTCAGATTGTTTTTTAATTTTGACAATTTAAAAATATGCTGATAAAAATTTCGCTTAATATGATTTATATGCTGTTTTAATGACATGCATTCATCTAGTACCACACCTAGATAGTTGTAAGAGTTACAAAATGCTATCTTATTCCCATCCAGTACCACAGGTGCTAATATCAGCTTTTTCAAATTTGATCGTTTGCCATATATACAAATTTGAGATTTTTTGTAATTTATGTGTAACCGATTATTAGCGCACCATTTTACCAGGTTTTCACCTGTTTGTTGTAATTTAACACTATTCATTTTAATTATATCATCAAGATCATTTACATGTATATGTATTACAAATAGAAGGGGTCCTAACACTGATCCCTGTGGTACACCTAGGGATATATTAGCAGTGTTAGACAAACAACCATTTAGTTTAGTTTTTATTTTCCTGTTAGCCAAGTAGCTGGTCAACCATTTTCGCAACTTCCTACCAACACCAAGTGCTTCTAGTTTATTTATTAATATACGATGATCAACACAATCAAACGCCTTGGCGAAGTCTATGAACAGTGCACCTAAACAAAATCCATGATTAATTGTATCTGTAATTGTTTTTGTTAAATCAAAGATAGCATCAATTGTGAACTTGGATTTCATAAAACCATATTGAGTTTGCATGATTATATTATGATCTGATAGATGGCAATTTAATTGCTTATATACAAATTTTTCCAACAACTTACCAGATAGGGGAAGGATAGAGATAGGTCTCCAGTTTGTGCATTTAGTATTATCCCCGGCCTTAGGTATTTGAGTGATTGTCGCCATTGCCCATTCCTTAGGGAATACACCATTTCTAAGTGAACAATTATATATCTCTAAAAGCTCTTCCTCAAGAGTACTAAAACTAATTTTAAAAATAAAAGTTGGTATATCAGGGACCCCTGATCCTTTGTTAATATCAATGTCAGACACTAGTCTTCGTAAATCTGCCAAACTCATTCCCAGATACTCCTCTTTTGGAGGTGGTAAAACTCTTCCAAATATCAAATCAGCAACATTTTCGTTGTTAACCAATTTTGAACCTATAGTTACAAAATATTAATTTAAAAAGTCAGCACACTGTTCAGGTCCAATAGTAACACCGTCATCAGACACAAGTGATATTTTGTTGTCCTGTTTACTATTATTGCATTTTAATAAAGGGGTCATAAGGTGCCAATTTTTTTTTGGATTGCTATGGTTTTCATTGAGAGACATCTCAATATAACTTTCTTTGGCTTGTTTAATATGGGACTGGACTCATTTCCTACAAAGTTTTGCACATATAAAATGTTCATTAGAACCATTCTTTAAAAATTTCCTAGTAGAAATATGCCGATCATTGATTAATTCAAATATTTCTTGAGTTATCCAAGGTGGATTCTGTTGGTCAAGTTTTATCATTCTAATTGGACACAAAATTTTCAATATATCAAGGATTTGTTGAGTCAAAAAAGTCCATTTGTCATTGACATCCTCCATACTATATAAAGGTTGCCAGTCGGTATTCTTTAATAACGTAGTATATGTATCTTTATTAAAATTTTGGTAAGTCCTGCCAGGTATTTTGGTATATGTGTGTGTTGCCCTTTGTTTCTTCTTAATACAGAAGACAGCAAGGTGATCACTTATTTGATCTGTCAACACGCCACATTTACTTATAAAATCGGAGTTTGTTATAATCAGATCCAAACATGACTTACTGGTGACAGTATATCTTGTTGGTACTTTAATTAATTCAACAAGAGCATATTCACACAGCATATCAATGATTTTTTTAGTATTATTATTCGTATGCAGATTCATATTTATGTTCATGTCTCCCATAATCCATATTTCTGAGTTCACACTTATTTCAGTATCTAGTACTGAACGTAGGTCATTCAAAAATTCATCAATATTTCCAGCTGGTGGCCTATAAACAGTGATAAAAACCTGATTTCTATGTCCTACACGTCCCTGAGATACTCAAAATTTCAATATTACTGGTCGCATAAGTATAATCCTTCAATACAATTGCAAACGATGCTAATTGTTTGCTTATTTAACATATAATTCCACCACCACAATTTTTTGGCATTCCATTTGGGATACCAGCATTCCTATCCATACGATATAACATTTTACCATCAATATCCAGCATATCATCTGTATAATGTTCATGTAGCCATGTTTCAGTAATAGATAGTATATCTACTGAATGAAATAGTAATCTAATGTCTATCAGCTTATTAAATAAACTGCAGGCATTAACATGGACAATTTTAAAGCCCTTAATTGTATCTATATCATTAGACGAAGTCATAGCATGTCCAGGTAAATAACACTTTTAATGCTGGTCGTATTCTGAATCTGGCAGAGCATACGGTAGTAAATACTGGGCAATATTATTTCGAAGAATAGGAATAAAAAAAGAACATAATGATAAAGATAATAATATGTGCAGCCACATCATTGCATATCTTATCGGAATGATGAGGTAATATGCTTATTCTTATCAATTCGGAATAGACATATCAGGGCCATTGGCCCAAATGTGCAGACATCACAAATAATCTTAGGTACTAAGACAATCAATTATAAACATTATTATTAGTAATTATTGACATGTTGGGGCTCCATGTCAACGAAATATATATGTTCTGAATAGACTAGTACCTAAGTTAAGGCTTTAGTCATCCACTAAATCGTTCAAATCAGTCTATAGTTCATACTACAACCTAAGTTAAGGTTCAGTATCATCGATATGGGAATTAAACAAATGAAGATGCGTAATAATTCACTTCCCTGCGGTTTCTGATGGATCTGGACAGGTAGCAGGCTATATGATGCAACACTTCTGGTGTCGGATGACATCCGTCTTCCAGTTGATGATATAGCGTAGCATAGAGCCGCGTCTTTTTGTTGAATCGGTGTACAACGTTGGCCAATTGCGGTGTGAATAAATAATCAAGAATGTTAATATTGTTAATGAGCACATTTGCCCTCAATACATTATGATCCAAAAGATCCTGGGTAACATCACGGGTATGGTCATTATTGTACACTGCCAAGTCCATGTCATAAATCAGGGTTATGATGATAGGAATATCTCTGAATTTCGATTCACATGTTAGCACAAGATTTTTCAATTCCGACAGGAATGCCTCCAAAAGTTCGATTACATGGGCAAAGCATAGAGATACACGCCATTGCTGGCGGTCCAGACACATCAAACTATTTATTCCAGCGTGGATGTATATCGCCTCTATGTTGTTACCATAGTCAAATGATTTTACCTTGTCTGCCAGGGTCAGTAAAGTATAACCTGGATGGTAGTATATTTCAACATCATCCTGTAAATCCGGGTCGATATGATCCCATAGATTTCTGCCTCTAGAATCCGCTAGAATAAGTATATGCGGCATGGTCTCTGCTAATAGACGTGTGTTCAGGTCCACAGTGAAAGCGCGAATGAGAATATATATATAGTTTAGCGTAACGTGGCTTTTAATAGGTCCTTTACCAATGGTCAACGGGGCCATGTTATTTTTTCATTTCTGACCTTGTGTCTTCTACAATTTTGCCAGCTCTATTTTCACCAATGCCACAGCTTGTATCATATATAGGCGATTCAAAACGTTCACCACCACCCCACAGTTTACTGGTGGTACCTTCTGTAAGATGAACATCGCCTGTTGCCAAGAGTTCTTTTCTCAAGTCCTCTTTTTTTTTTTTTGGTTCAAATTTTTATTTCTGACATGAAATCGTACATTCAACAGTTCGGTTTTCATTTCATACCAGCAGAAACTTTTAACAGCAGTATAATCAGGTAGAGTTTAACCAACTAAAGTGAAATCACTCTTACAAAGTTTAAGATAAATACCATTAAACATACACCAAGTACCCTGGTAAGGGAAATGAAATAACAAAACCTCATTAATTATTACAAGCAGTGATTTTAGGACTTAAAAAATATCAGTCACTAGATAATATTAACAATAAGTATTTTATAGTTGTTAGTACATATATGAACCCCAGAAAAAGAAACAATATAATCTTTCATGACCTGTAACATAGAAGGAAACAATCTAAATGATAACCTAAAATCAAATTAGTTTATCTTTGAGTTTTTGTTTAAGATTACACTTATAAGCAGAGAACGTATCAATATTTCTCAAAAATGGAGGAGACTCATTCCAAATGGTAGCACCCCTATATAATACACTGTTTTTAAACAATTCGTTATTTGGAAAAGGTACCCATAAAATTGGAGCATCATATGCCTGGGTTCGATTCCCTTGATCAGAAAGATATTCTTCTTGCTGAGTACGCTTATACATCAATTTCAGTAGATGACTCTCAGCTCTGTCTCTAATAGAATTTACTCCTGTTAAGTAATATAGTTCCTCATCAGTATATACATGATTGTCAGGTAGACATCTCCGTAGACATCTCAAGTGTAACTTATGTAATTTATTATAAAAATACGATGTGGTTGTTTCAGTGAAAAGATCATTATAGTCAAAATAAGGTTGAATGTAAGCCTTGTACAGTTGAATCATCGAAGGTGTATCTATAAATTTTTTGAGTTTAGTTATACAATAAAGTTTGAAGGAAACCAATTTAATTGTTTCTGTTGTTTGTTTGACAAAATTCAATTTTTTATCCAAGTATGTTCCGAGATATTTATATTCAGGTACATCTTCTAGATGTATACCGTCGATATCTATATGTAATGCCCTTGCATGATTTGTTTGATACTTCGTGCCAAAAATCATTGTCTTGGTTCTATTTACATTAACTGTTAATTCATTTGAATTACACCAGTCAATCAAACAAAGAAAGTCACTGTGTAAGGTCAAAGTCGGGTCAGATTGGAAGTCATGATTAGGGCTAGTGTACAAGACTGTATCATCAGCATATAACTTATAAGATGAATGTTGGAGATGATTTCCCAAATCGTTGATAAAAATTAAGAACAATAACGGGCCGAGAACCGAACCCTGGGGTACTCCATACGTAATTATAGCTTCATCAGATACCATTCTATTAACAATTGTTCGTTGAGAGTGTTCATATAGATAGGAACGAAACCATGATACTGAGTCCTGATAGAATCCTATTTTGGACAATTTTTTGAAAATTAGTTGATGGTTTATGGAATCGAACGCTTTTTTAAAATCAAGAAAAATAGCATAAGTAGGACATTGCCTATTAATATTCAAATAAATGTCATCCAACAGGGCTGACGTAGTTGCTGTAGTAGAGTGATTCTTACGAAAACCACCTTGGTTAACATCTAGAATTTCATAAGTGTCAAGATACGATACCACCTGGGCATGAATAATATGTTCCAAAATCTTACTGGGAAGAGGTAACAAAGAAATAGGTCGAAAATTGTTAACATCAAATTTATTACCTGCCTTAAATAAAGGGGTGACCTTGGCTTTTTTCCAAAGAGTAGGAAAGGACCTATTTATAATAGTAAGATTAAATAAATAGGTCAATTGGGGAACCAAGACAATAAAAGCATCTTTCAAGATATGTGATGAGATGTTATCTATAGCAGAGGATTTGTTAGTATTTATTCTCATAATTTCTCTTTCAACTTCAATTTCGTCTATATGGGATAACTTAAACTCTCGAGGAAATTCCTTGCCTTGATATATTCAAGGTTTTTTAACATTAACCGAAACAGACACAAGTTTGCTACCCACGGTACTAAAAAATTCATTAATATAATTTGGGACATCTACATCTCTTATATCTGTATTTGTGTCTTGGTTCCTCAAATTAATATCTACATTACTATTTTTATCAGGCAAAATATCTTGCATGGCCTTCCAAAATTTGTTCGGATTATCATAATCATTATCTATTTGTCCCAGTACATAATCTCTTTTGGCATTCCTAAGGCGAATAGCAACCATATTTCTAGCTGCCCGTGCAGCTGCCCAGTCAATATCTAAACCTGTGCGTTTTGCCACCTTAAAAAGAATCTCTTTATCATTTATAAATTCAAGTAGTTCATGGCTAATCCAAGGGTTTTTAATCTGTTTAATAGCTATTTCTCTTATAGGACACTGGATATCGATTGCAGTTAAGATATGGTCTAAAATAAAAGACCAAGCCTTATCCACATTTCTAATATCATAATACTCCACCCAATCATTATCAAGTAAATATTCTTTATAATAATTCCTATAAGATCTGCCTAAAAATGAAGTCTTCTTTTTAATAGTTTTTCCTTTTTTCCGAGTTATATAAATCAAATTATGGTCACTTAGATTCAGATCAAAAACTCCAGCCTGAAAAATAGTGTCTGAGTTCGTATATATATATGATCAATTATAGAGGGTTGAGTGTTCTGAGATATACAAGTAGGGCTCTTAATATATTGAGACAGGGAAAACCCTTCCATAAGTTGTTTACAGAGTTTTGGATATTTTGTAGTCTTATCCAGTAGATTTATATTAAAATCACCAAGCAAATATATTTCAAGTTCAGGTAGGCTAGACAAACTTTGTTCCAGTTCACCAAGAACATTTTCAATATCCCCTGATGGTGGGCGGTAGACATTGCAAATCAGGTAAGTTTTCTGGTTTGGTGGTTTTATGGAAAAACACTGTAATTCAATATCATCTGTGCTCATATTTAAATTTCCATAAGTGAAGCTATCCACCTTAATGCAGTTTTTAATACAAGCACATAATCCACCACCTGATTTAACTGTACCTATATCTCTAGTGTTTGGAACCTGTCTATCTAGTCTAGTTAGAGTGTAATCCGGAATCTCAATCATACTAGATGGTAACTTCTCAGTTAACCATGATTCAGAAATTGTAAAACAATCAATTTTAGTTTCCTGTAAAAACAACCTAACTTGGTCGATTTTAGGCCACAAACTACGTATATTTAAATGGGTTATATGGAGTCCTCTGTTTTCAAAAAATTTAGTCATTTAATATTTTTCGAAATATCAAGTTAATGATGATGATATCGATTGTTCTCCACATTATAGTAAACATTTCTTGGATTCCCATTTGTAAATTCATGAAAATTTAATACGAGTGTGTAACAGAAATTGAAGCACTCCCTAAAGACATTGAGTGAAAATTACCGAGATAGGATCCATGACATGTGACCCATCGTGGGAAATGGTAACCTAGGGGGATATTAAGCAATTTGCTCTAAATGCATTCTTAAGTGAGTTATTGATAAAAGTGTGTAAACCATTCATATTTTCCCAAAAATCCATACATAGGTAGAATTTTCCAGAGATTGTGATTATGAACATGAAAACAGTCTGTCTACTTTTGACACTTGCATTATTGGTAATTTACTATGCATTGTACATTTCGTATAGGATGCCAAAATAAACAATAATACCATGTTACCATAGCAACAACAACAAGAATTTTCAAATTGGATGAGATTTTCCCCTCAGGTCTTTTGACCAAAACTATTTTTCTTCCCTAAAGTGAAAAAAGTTAGTAGATTGAAGATTTGTACATGGAATGAGAGTATTTCAAATAGCTGTGACAGTGAAAAAAAAAACATTTTCTACTAAATAATTGTTGGTTCCACCCAGTTGTAATATGCAAACAAAGCGCAGGAGCTAAATTGAGGTTTTTTCACCAGTCCAGAGCAGGGATATTCAAACAAACATATCTCAGACCTTAATAGGAATTTCTTAAAATGGTTTGCACCGTTTGAAAGAGGACATTGTCAACTGTAATTCATACTTCTTCCTCTTATATCACCTTTTCCCACGATTGGTCAAACACGTCCTATCTAATGCCCTATGGGCTAAACTTAAATTCAAATAAATTATTAACATACATGTACAGTTGCACATATTTCCCATAATATGCCCTATGGGCTAGGTTATACTAAAATCAGTTGTTGACATGAATGTGCATTCACACATGTTTCCCATATTTTGCCCTATGGGCTAAGCTGAAGTTAAAAATAAATATTAACATAGATGTGCAGTCGCACATGTTTCCTATATTGGATGCCCTATGGGCTAGGTTATATTAAAATAAGTTGTTGACATGAATGTGCAGTCGCACATGTTTCCCATATTGGATGACCTATGGGCTAGTTTATATTAAAATAAGTTGTTGACATGAATGTGCAGTCACACATGTTTCCCATATTGGATGCCCTATGGGCTAGGTTATATTAAAGTAATTGTTGACATGAATGTGCATTCGCACATGTTTCCCATATTGGATGCCCTATGGGCTAGGTTATATTAAAATAAGTTGTTGACATGAATGTGCGTTCGCACATGTTTCCCATATTTTGCCCTATGGGCTTGGCTGGAGTTAAAAATAAATATCAACATAAATGTGCATTCGCACATGTTTCCCATTTTGGATGCCCTATGGGCTAGGTTATATTAAAATAAGTTGTTGACATGAATGTGCATTCGCACATGTTTCCCATATTTTGCCCTATGGGCTTGGCTGGAGTTAAAAATAAATATCAACATAAATGTGCATTCGCACATGTTTCCCATTTTGGATGCCCTATGGGCTAGGTTTTACTAGAATAAGTTGCTAATATGAATGTGCAATCATACATGTTTCCTATGTTATGCCCTATGGGCTAGGCTTAAGTCAAATAAATATTAACATGTTTGTTCCTCGATTATTCCAAAGCGTTTAATACAATTGATCATAGTATTCTCTTAAAGAAATTAAAGGTTTATGGGTTAGATGAAATGTGTATTAAATGGTTTACAAATTATCTAAGTGACAGAAAACAGGTTACAAGACTTGGGTCCGTTATTTCAATGGAGAAAGATGTAAATTGCGGCGTCTATCAGGGGAGTCCGTTAGGACCGCTTCTTTTCATTATCTACATTAATGATATAAGTAATATTGTTAATGATTCATATTGTAATATATATGCGGATGACACTGTTTTGATTTGTAGTGATAAAACTCAATTCGACGCTGTTAGAAAAAGTGTTAACTTGTTAAGGAATGTATGGGGATGGTGTGATAGAAATAGGATTACTTTAAATAGATGAAAAACCAAGCATATGATCTCAGGACCCAAAAGCATTGTAAAGGATTATAGTATATGTATAACTATGGATGGCTACATAGTACATAACGTAGAAAATTATAGGTATCTTGGGATGTATATTGATAGACATCTTACCTATGATAGATTAATATCTGATGTGATATCGAGAGTCAATCATAGATTAGTGACCCTAGCTAAGATACGGAAATTTATAGATAAAAATACAGCACTTTTATTATATAAGCAAATGATATTACCAATATTGGATTATGTTGGCTTTATTTGTGATTCAGGAACTCAGAAGAAAATAAGGAGACTACAGCCATTACAGAATAGGGCTGTGAAAACCATCTTGTTGAGAAACTGTTATATCCCAACGTTAGAAATGATGGAATTGCATCGTGAATTAAAGTTGGAATTGTTAGATAAACGACGAAAAATAATTTTGTTGAAAATGATGTATAAATTGAGTCGTTGTGTACGAAATGTTGATAAAAATGATGTGGATAAAGTTCTGAGGAATAGTGATAAAGTACGATTGCGTCTTAATTTTACAAATAAGGAGAAAATATTTCAGAGTCCTTATTATAGAGGAGAGAGATTATGGAATAGCTTGAATGCTAATACACAATTGGTAGAAAATATAACAATGTTTAGTAATAGAATCCGAATGTTATTGTAGATGGATTTTTTGTGATACAGGTGTGATATGTATAATATTGTATGGTATCTTGCTATTGTATTATCATATATGTTCATTATTGTAATCATTCTGTTTTGTTTATCACCTACATCGGAAGAACTCTTGTATTGGATAGATGTTTAAATAAAAAAAAAAAAAAATAAAATAAATAAATGTGCAGTCTCACATGTTTCCCAAGGTGTGCCCTATGGGCTAGGCTAAAGTCAAGTAAGTGTTAACATGAATTACTATAAATAAATAGTTAACATGAATATGAAAAACATAAATTAAGTTGTACTAAGTAAGTCATCAGATTTATGGTGAAATTTCTAAAGAGTTAGTCACTATAGCATTTTTTCAGGTTTACTAGCGTACTTTTATGGATTTGCTGAGCCCAGTTTACACAGGTATCGTGTCTTGGGTTTAAACCATCATAAAATTTATGATACTTGTTGAATCTTGTTCCTCTACATCTTGTATGGATGGAGTCTTGTATCATGGGGGTGTGTAGATGGTGGTCATCATTGATGGAAATGATGGCATGGTTGATGTGTGGTAGAGCATCATTTAGGACCCCCTGGAGCAAGTGATGATCGGTCGAGAACCGGTTGAATCTATTGATGTCAGCTCCTACAATGTGGCTCAGTACAACTGGATGACACAGATTACAAAGATTATTTCTAAAATTGGTTACTCTATCAGTTATAGTGTCCACTGCCAAACCAACTTCGTCAAAAATAGGAGAAATAGTACCATGCGAGTTGATATTTAGGAGGTCAAAAAGTCCAAGAAGTACAATAGTTAGGACAAAATGGTCCTTTTTAAATGTTACATTACAGTATTGAAGAACTTCATCCATTTGTGTGTTGGGGAAACAGAATACTGAATAAGTAATAGTATTGTTCATAGTAGGATTTAGTTGATCAAACGCTTGCTGTAGTTCAATGCATCTTTGATCAGTGACTATGGCTACTTTTCATTGTTGGCACTTAACTTTAGTAAAATTCCTTGATAATCTCGCATGTCTGCATGAGAATCTTGCCCCCAGTGTTTTCGCCTGGTGAAGTCTCATCTATGTACTTGGCTTGTGAGAGAGGTTGTCCGCAGCCCCACCGTTTGTCGCGAGTTGCCTCAAACAGTTTCTTGTCACCTGTGGCAAGGAGAGCATGAGCTATTACATCATTTTGCTTGTATTTTTCAACATTGATTTCAAGTAAAGTCTGCTCTTCCATATCTAGCCACTCTTTGGTACTTGGGATTTGTTTAGGCAGGGCCTTGATTTTGCAGGGATCATCAGTAGCAAAAATCTCACTGGCAAAGCCTAGTTGGTTACAAACCATTGCTTTGGTAAATCCTAGAGCTTGCTCAACAGATGAGAAGGTTTTTTCACCATAAGTGAATTTTGACTGACTCATGTTGGACATATAAGCATCTGGACCTTGGTATGCGATACCTCCTTTGCAGGGGACCTGTTTTGCATCACTAAGTGTCAGCCCATGTGGAAGGTTACCAATTTCCCTATAGTTGAACCTCTTTCCCTCAATTACCAGCGCTGACCCACTGACCTTGGAAGGAATATTCTGTTTCTTAGCCAGATTATCTCTCAGGTTTTGTCGTTTTTTGCCCTCTTCAGGGGAGAGTTAATCAGACACTGAAACCTTAGCCCACCTTGGTTTGTCTTCTATGTCCTCAAAGAGTTCTTTGATGACAGCCCTAGGGGCTTGAGTGTCACTCTCTTTAATGCCAAAGAAAATTAAGTTGTGCCTCTTTTTGTCAGCAATTAGATTCCCTAGTTCTTTCCTGTTTTCTGCAATCTGAACCCTTTGGTATGATTTTACAGCCTCACAGGCTTCAACCCTGGCAGTTAGCAATCTAATCTGATCTTGAGTTGTCAGTACCTTGACTTTGTCTAGCTCTTCAGTTTCAGACTTTTTATGATTGTCAATAGCCTGGCTTACCTTGTCTATCCTAGCATTGAATTCTTTTTTCATGGACAAGTTGAGTCTATACAGGTCAGCCAGGCTTATTTCCTGATCATTGGGCACACCTTCGTTGTCTCCTTCAACAGTTGACAGTTCGCCTTCGTCATCGTCTGAACTCGGTGGAGATCGGGAATGTTCGGGTATTTTCTTGGGGGGAACAACATCTTTTTCCTTAGCAGGGTTATTTTGAGTCGCCATTGCACCTTAATTAGTATTTTCAGGCGCTAGGGTCGAATTTGATATCAAATCTGAAAAATATTCAGTCTTTGAGGCTTTGTTTTCTTTTCGTGAGCACTCGGCGGGGTTCGGATTCGATCGGAACTCTTCGGTTTTTTCCGTGAGCGTCTTGTTCGACTGTTTACCTCCGCCTTTATCGCCCGCGCGCGTCGTAGTTTGGCTTCTAGTTTGAATATTTTGAAAAAATATCATCCTAAAAGGACAGAACGAGGTGAGCAAAAGCAATAATAAATATGTCTTTGTGCTTTTCTTTCGTGTGGAATCAGGCCTACCTCATATATTTCAATATCTCTTTGGGAGCGCTTGAACTTGGAGTGTCACTCAATCAACATGGCGTCTCTATGAATGATGTGAGTATTTCTCAAAATTGATCTCCGCAAGCTTTATCCCTCTGACACGTTTCCATTCTGGTGATTCATGAATTTGGTCGCCTAGTTTTATTTAATTATGAAAGGATCGCTCTCCTTCATAATTTTGTCAGCAATGTCAAATGCGTTATGGAATATGGCTTTCGAAAGTTGGAATGCTTGTTCATTGCATGAGTAAACTGAGTTTTTGTATCTGATTTTTCGTTTGTACATGTTTGAGGGATAGGCAGACGGACCACTGTATATGAAACCAGTATCAGTCCTCCTCATCTTGGCGTATGGTTAGTTTTTTTCTTGTTTTTTGGTTGGCGATGTACTACTAAAATGGTCTATAGGCTCCTTTTCAGTCATTTGCGCGCCACTCATTATGTGACGGTTGGTTGGGATTTGGAGCGTATCTGGCGGGATAAATTCGGCCGGTACGCTATCGAGGTCATCGAGTTTGTATTGCTTGTTGTTGATCACAATGCTATTGTTTTGAACAAATGCAATAGCTCCAACCTTACGGGCAAATTTGGCTATGATTCTTGCTCTTATTTTTGCTTTCCTTACATGCCACTCATCGTCGGGATTCAGCCAGACGTTAGTGGTTTCGGGATTTTGTCTCAATCTACCCTTGATTTTCATTGCTTCATATCGCGCATTTATGTCAAAAAGAACAACTCTGATAGGTCTTGGGCAGTTTGGGTTTGCGTCATTTATGCAGTTAAAATGGGCCAGATCTTCTTTTCACACTGGGTCGTTTTCATTTGTTGTTGTTTGTGTTTTTGTCAGCATACGACTTACAGGTATCTTTATGACCCTGCATTTTTTCTTGTTTTAACTGATCTATTTCAGCTTGTTGTTGTACAAGTTTCGTTTGCAATCCATCGAATAGACTTCTGAGTTCAGAGTCATTTGATTGGATTGATTTGGCTATTCCATCCATTCTTTTGTTTACATTTTGTTTGAGATTACGGACATCCTTTGTGTTGGTTTCAATTTTGTCAGTTAGATTGACAAGATCCTCTCTTTTGACCATTCTGTCATTTAAAACAGATACGTTGGTTGTCAATGTTGGTAATGACTGTGTGAGAAGAACTAGTGTATCTTTGATGTCAGATAAATCATGGGGTTGAGATAGTTGGAGCGCAGAATGAGTGTGTCTGACCACAGGTGTACTGGTCTCATCGTCCAGTATGTTGTTCATACTATGGGCCTTTTTTAGCAATGGCGATTTGCCAGAAGGTGACAAATGTTCATCAATAAATTCAAGGGAATCATCAATATGATGAGAGGGATTCGTCGTTTCATTTGAAATTGATTCGTCACATACCTGGGTGGCATTTTTGTTGTCATCTCCACCCAACAAGTCACTGTTCGACTGCTTACCAGTGTTTTGTTGTTTACCCTGTTTGCGTTTTGTGTAGCCGGTGATGCGCGTCATGTTTGAGTGCACGTTTCATCACAAGAATCCTGTATTTGTTGCCTAATAGTCCATTTTCAGGTCCTTGATCATCTTAGTTTCTGTTTTGTTACAGATTGTTAATCACACAGTGTGTATATCAGATCACAGATTCGATACAACACGGAGCCCCAACTCCAAGCGTGTCACACTACCGCCATCTTTGTTTTAATAGGATAAAAATCCCATTTAATATTGATAAGGGGAGGTGAGGGCAGAGGATCATGGCCCGTTTCCTTGATGTAGACCCACAAAAGAGAAAAAAAAAGAAAATTCTTACTATATGGAACCCAAAGAATATTGAGTGAGGAAAATAACAGAGCCTAA